>JAUMHA010417175.1:0-10492 GCA_032359765.1 Saxidomus gigantea
TCACAAAATTGTTGGTTATTCTGACAAAGCATAAGAGGGCGACACAAGTGTTCTACTGAACACCCATCTAGTTATGAATATATTTATTCCATTTCTTATAATAAATGAACACAAGGAGACGTCTTTACACTACATGGTACATAGCAGTCCTCATTGGCATTCACACATCGTTATTAATTAATTATTAAAAGCAGCAATTCATAATCATACTTTGTTCTTGAGACATCATAATTATTATAGCCATACAAATGAAATTGCCTTTTGGCTAAAACAAACTTTCTTGTAAATAATTCCTTAAATTGGCGATAAGTAGAATATGTCTAAGAAAGACTGGTGAAAGTTTTATGTTATTATGTATTTTGAATGATTTTACCTGTAACTGATACAGGCAAATATTGCTAGACTTATGATGCCGATAACGGCAGATATCGATACAGTCACACCCACTGTCAGCCAGTTCATTCCCGAATCATACTGCTTTCCACTAGATTCATCTGTAACAAAAGACATTGTTTAAGTATATGCAACAAGAAGTAGAATATCATCCCGCCGATGGATGAGAACAGATTTGATTAGTCGCAAAATGTTATAAGTATCAGCCCGAAAATAAGAAAAAACACAAAGACACACTTGTTAACCATGATGATCATACATATAATACGAGAACAACCAAATATTTCGATGGATCTCAAATACTTTTAGTGTGTTCTATATCATCTTATTTCATGTTTATTTTTCCTGTTGTTCAATGTGCTCTGTTTTAGTAGAAATATGTTTGTAAGATCGCAGCTGTGTAGGAGTTTGCGTGTAGACTGTTGGGGCTCGCAAACCTGATTTTACAGGGCTTATAGCTGACATTGTTATTCATATGGCAATATCTGAAAACATCACACAGTCATAAAAATGCTGGCATCTTTTGACCACTATTCTTGCCAGAGCAGAATCTGCTCTTATTTTTGATGTATTTTGCAGCATATAAGTCTACAACGAATAATATTTCGTTTATATGTCAAGGTCCCATTATCACTCTTATTCTATTTACTATTATTCTAAAACATTTCTTTCTTATTTTTGACACATATTCATAAAAATCGTTAACCACTGAAAAAATACTGCACTATATTAAATTTTATCGTATTTATTTTTTATTTAAAATGCAATGTTGAGATGAATTTCGTACATACTGGTCAATTTCGCCAGCCGGTAAAGACATCTATATTGGCAATACATTGTATACGAGTTATAGGGAATTCTGCATCCAAATTGATCATAAGATTTTAAAAGCAATCTATTTTACGTATTTACCTGAAGAGTTCAATGTATGTATCAAACATCTAGATGGCTCGCACACACCACTATGTACATTACAACATAGACAGCTTGGTGGCTGGCAATTTTTCTCACAAGTTAGCCCCCAATAACCATCTTCGCATTTTGTGCAGTAACCATTCTTCATATTACATTCCAAACAACGGTCAGTGTCGCATTTATATTCACAGCTTTCCCCCCAAAACCCCTGCTTACACCTGGAACATCCCCCATTATCCTGACAGCATGTTTCACAGTTGACAATGTTGCATTTATTTTCACACTGATTGCCCAAGAATCCGTCTTTGCAACCGGTACACTTACCCCTTGTTATTTCACACCCCAATAAACAGTTTATGCTACAAGAGTTTTCGCAACTTTTCCCCCAAGACAGAAAGTGGCAGCTTTCACATTCACCATTTAGTTGAAAGCAGTTTCGACAATCGGGAGACAAACATGCTCTGTTGCATTCAGGCCCCCAGTAACCAACCTTACATGCTACACACGCACCACTGTCCCTATCACACCCATGTTGACATCGTGTTGGGCAGAGCAAGTCACAGTTGAGCCCCCACCTACCAGAATAGCATAATTCACATTCTCCATTAGCTTCTTTGCATATTTGACAATTAACGTCGCTGCAAGAGAACTGGCACGATGTGCCCCAAACGCCTTGTTTACATGATAAACATTTTCCAGTATTAAATTTGCACTGTCCAATACAGTTCTCTGGACAACTTTTCTCACAGTTACTTCCCCATTTAGCCAGCTCACATTTATTACATGTTCCATTTGTTTTATAACAGCTTTCACAAAACTCATTGTAACAGTTTGACGCGCATTTCTGACCCCAGTGTTTACCTGAACATGACTGACAATCCCCAGTATCCATGTTACAAGTTTCGTCACAATACTCTGGACATTGTTTGTCACAATGTTTGCCCCAGTTCCCCGAGATACATGATTTGCAATCCCCTGTCGTCTGGTAGCATCTAATGGAACAGTTCTCAGAACAAGAGTGTAAACATGATACTCCCCAAAAGCCTGAATCACAGGATCTGCAGTGTCCATTACCTTTGTCACATTCACAATTACATTCCTTCTCACAATAGTTACCCCACGTACCAGTCATACATGACTGACAAAATCCAGTTTCTTTGCTGCATTTATCAAAACACTGTGCGTCACATTTGTTTTGGCAATATGGCCCCCAGAAACCTGAAAAGCATTCCGAGCAAACTCCTGTTGATATATTGCATGCGGAAAGACAATTGACATTACAAGTATTGGAACAGTTTTGTCCCCTCATACCTTCCAAACAAGATGAACATGTTCCAAGTCTTCTATCACACCCGTTTGAACAATTGGGTGGGCATTCCTTATCACAAATTAAACCCCATACGCCCTTGAAACAAGACGCACACCTACCAGTTGATAAATGACAAGAACAGTTACCATCGCATGTTCGATTACAATATGGACCCCAGATTCCATTCTTGCAACTGTCACATTCACCCGTCTCTCTGTTACAGCTATATGGGCACACTGGCAGACAGTGATTTTCGCAATAAGACCCCCAAAATGACGCCGGACAGTTTGAGCACTCGCCACTGATCTGATTACAAGTGCTGAAGCAGCGCTCGTCACAAGTAGTTTCACAAAAAGAGCCCCATTTCCCAACGATACAGCTATATATACATTCTCCCGTCAGTTTCTGGCAAATACTTGGGCAACCAGAAGGGCAAGATTCGTTACAAAAAGAGCCCCATTTCCCAAAGTTACAGCTACTACATTCTCCTGTCAGTTTCTGGCAACTATATGAGCAACCAGAAGGGCAAGATTCGTTACAAAAAGGGCCCCATTTCCCAACGTTACAGCTACTACATTCGCCTGTCAGTTTCTGGCAAACACTTGAACATCCAGTTTCACATGACGTTTCACAAAATGAGCCCCATTTTCCAACTCGACAACTATAGCACTCTCCTGTTATTTTCTTACAGATGTCACCATGACATTGTGTACTGCAATAGTTTTCACAATTATCTCCCCAGAATCCTCTTTTACAGACGTAACATACTGCTCCTGACTTGTCACATCTTGAACGTGAGCAATTTTCAAAGTGACACTGCGTTGTACAATTCGTCCCGGCGAAACCATCTACACAAACGTTGCATCTTCCATCTGTTTTAGAACATTTCCCAGAGAGACATCGTCCACAATCTTTTTCGCACATATCTCCCCATAGCCCAGTATCACAAACCTGACACTGACCTGAAACTCCATCACACATTTCACAATTTTCGCCAGGACACCTCTCTGTGCACAAGTTTCCCCAGAATCCGAGGGTACAGGACACACATTTACCATCTGAACAAAGCTGACAGTTAGTAAAACACGAGTTTTCACATTCCGTACCCCAAAATCCCGGTTTGCACTCGTTACATTTACCGTCACCTTTTCGACACTTTGAACAGTTTTGTGAACATGATGAATTACATGTATTTCCGAACCAGCCATCTATACAGGAGTAACATCTTCCGGTTAACTGAGCACACTCTAACAAGCATTTGTCAGCACATTTTGTTTGACAGTAGTAGTCCCAGTGACCCGTATCACACCCATCGCAGACGCCAGTTTGCTTGTCACAGCCATTATTTCCGCAGTTAATTTCACATGTGTTCTGGCACGCTGAACCCCAAGATCCATTTTCGCATGACTGGCTTGTACACATACAGATATTAACTGAAATGAAAAGGCTTGTAGAAAAATAAGCATCTGCTAGTTTGAACATTTTTAGGTAAGTCTGTACTCTGTAGCATATTTTTTTTTCAGCATTGTTGAGAATAAATGGCATTATGCGTGATTTCCTATTTGTCTGTTCGCCTAACTCAAGTCGTGCCCTCTCTATATCTTCATCAAATTGAAATGCAAATAATGATTTTATGATCATATGCAGCAGCATTGTCCAGTCACACTAGCTTATCGTCAATGTCTTCAACAAAAGTCAAAGGCTTGATCTTCGATTTCGCTTCCGCTCTGTTTCTCCTCCGTCCCTTGAGATAACTTTGACCAGATATTAATCTCACCAAAACGATTTACAGATTCTATTTCTCAGTGAAGTATTCTCAGTGCCAACATGAAGTCGTTTGTCAATTCAATGTCAACTATCCTTGAAGGATTTTCACCAAACTTCAGTTAAACGTTACACGGATTTAACACATTCGAATGTAACCATTGCGTTCATGGTATTTACAATTACAACTGAAGTAAGTTAACTTCTCTGAAATGTCCATCACAATGTTAACAGTGTACTTAGTATCGGTTCTATGATTCCAGCTGTCATCTTAGCGGATACTATAATATGTAGCAAAAGAAATGCATCGTAGAAAAACATGTACATTACATTGGCATAAACATTTGATAAAACAGCTACAGTTAGTTAATGGTGTACACATTGCACATGAGTAATTAACCAGCTCAATGACATCACTACCAAAAATGTTGCAAAAAAAAGAGAAGAGCACCCCTGATTTCAAGTGTGCCCTTTAAATTAAATGCGCTCTTCAGAAATGCTATCAATTGAAACAGTAGAAATTTTAATTAATACATTACCAGTGCCAATCAGTAAGATAAAGAGCGTAGAATTCATCATAGACTCGAAGTTTTTGAACATCTCTTTTTATATCATCACATCTCTTTTTATATCATCACATAGCCGTAGAACTAAGGGAAGTTAAAATCAATACATCCCAACAAGAACAAACCGAATAAATGAAATAAATGTGACTCGAATGTTGGTCTTACAAAATTTGACTGTAATGAGAAACCACTTATGAATAACTCTTCCAGATCACGATTATCTCTCATCTGCTTTTTATCAACATTTTGTCTTCCTAGTTGTTTTGTTTTTCTTAATTTTCACATGACCTCAAATGTAAAAGTTTCGATCAAGGGTCAATTCACACAGTTGCACATAAAAACGTTGCAAGCAGTTTCCGTTTACAAAAGCTAGACTAAGTCAGCATCACATGCAAATTCGGACGCAGGCACATTACCGACGGGTAAAGCGCTCCAGGCAATAGATAATTTCGTTCTTATAAACCGTATAAACTATTTATGAAAATTGTCCTAACTACTACGGACTATTTCAGTTCGGCGGTAATGTGTAATAGGGCATAACAAGTGGCAGTTTGAATTCACTCCCCTATTTTGGGCCACCATTCAAGATGGCTATATTATACAAATGTATTTCTATAAAGAAAGTACAAGACTGTGATACTATGTAGAGAAGACGTATATATAGTATACAGATTCAGATCCTAACAAAGTATATAGTCGATTTAATTGCGTACCGATAACTGAAACTGTACAACGTTTTCACTTGGAATAATGACGTTAGTTTTATGACGTTAACATTTATTTATGTGACGGTTAGTCCTGAAATTTCTTGGCCTTTTAAGGAAAACAGGATGAAGATTTTACTAAGGCCTAACTGTCGCAATTAAAACATATATTTAGGTCCTGAATCACAGCTGCTCCATCATCGACTGGTGTATTTATACAGATATTACTTCTATTTCTATGGTTTATTTCTGCGCGGGAGTAAATTGAATAAGTCGAAAGGAGCTACTTCCATATCCGAAACTCCGCCTATTTCTCCGAGTGCTTTAATAATATTATCAAAGCCCTCGGATATTGACAATAGAAATATACCATAAGCATATTAGAATAAGGATAACAACTATTTCTTTAACTCTAGTCTGGTTGCGCTTGGAAGAATAAGGTTTCATTAACACACAAAATATATATCAGTTCAAATATCTAAACTACGTCATATATACTATACTGACCGGCAAAAGAAACGAAAGAAAAATCTTCATCAATTAACTTGCGGTGGTAAAAATAATTCGCCTGTAGTAGAAACATAGAAGAAATAATTAATATCTCTGAATGAATTATCACATTGTAATTTCATTTAGACAACTACTATTTAATATACACATTTTATTGAACTACAAGTTCTGAAAATCCATTGATTTTATTTTAGAAAATGAGCTGGGTGTGACTTGGAGTAACACTGTCAAGGATCATGTTCTACTGAACGAAATGTTATTGCTCGTTTTTGCGCGACTGTTGAAAATACCGACAAAGTACAAATGTTCACCTCTAGTGTTGCATGGGCAAACTCTGGACTACTGGTCACACTATTGGTTAAAGATCGAAATATTACTTTCTCGACTAAGTGACAATTTTATGAAAATCGGCGTACAAGATTTTCATTTTGAGATAGTATGTTTTGCAAAATCTTAACCAGGTTCAGCTACTCAAATAACAAAGACAGAATTTGGGGTTAGAGTTTATAAAACCTAACGTTCTTCTCTTTAGACGGATGGTGATGAAACTTCGCATCATTGTTTTTCATTAAATATCGGTGTTCAACAACTCTAAAGTCTGCTTAAAGTTAGCTGTCCTTTAGTTCTTTAATAATGACACATAATTTAAAATAACAATACTCTGGATATTGCCGTGTTTGGCCGTCGATTATGCCGCAGAAAAAAACTCTTTCCTTTCAAACACTTGACCTGTCCGAATTTCGCCAACTCATCGGGAAATGTAGACATACTTTCAGAAAGTTTCTACCAAAACAAGTCACTGTGGTTATGGCAAATTAATTTAATCGTGTAAAGTCTCTTCGAGAGAAGGTATTTCAACTAAATTTTCTGAGGAATATTTTAGAAATAACTCGCCATCGCAAACAAATTGAACAGTGATTAATCTGTTTCTATTTACATTTTTGTGTCAATAGGTATTTGATATGAAACAATATTTTGTGTTGTATATAAAAGTGTTGTTAGACATTCTAGTTTGGGTTACTACAGAGACGTACATAACATTAACCGATCTCTGGTTACAACAAGCCTAGCGTACTGTACCAAAGCAAAACATTACTAAAATTGAATAAAACTAAAGAATCTCACTTTAGTGCATTTTGTTCTAAATATTAAAAAATATTATAATTAAACTGAAAAGGTAAAAACAAAGGATTAGATCTATGGTATTTGTTTTTGGTAGTGTTTGCGAGTATAAAGTAGTTATGTATGGTGTATAAGTTCCGTTTCGTCAACGATGATTTGTTTTTTCCAATGGTTTGTAAGTACAAATGTATGCTCCGTTTTTTGAAAACTTTGTTTCCCCTCAATATATAAAACAGATAGAGTTTATGCACGTGAAGATCACGTGACCGATGTGTGTGTGTGCTAGTGTACGGTTATATGACGGAATCAACCAGTTTATATCCAACTCTTGAAAGGAAGAGCTACTTCCTGTAGCAAATTGAGATACAAAACTACTATTTTGACTTTGTGCAATAAGTCAGAAGATGTCATCTCAGTCTATTCTTTCAGCCTGTCTTTTACCTTTAATGAAAGATGTTTCAGAAGCACTGAAGTTTGACAGGCAAGACAAAAATGAGGTAACCTGAAATGCACGGTGTCCTGACAGGGGATTTCTCAAAACAACTTTCTACTTTGCTTGACATTTTATTGTGACATAAGAATCAAAGTCAAAGAGCATGAATGGTTGGCAATATCTGGGGAATGCACCACTAAGGCAGATTTGTACCGCTGAAAATGATAATCATGTAAACATATCTTCTGATAGATTAGCGTCATACATGCCACAAAGGGTTGAGTCAATGCCGGGAGATTTTTTGAAAAGTCTGCTGATAATCCGACGGGAATTCAACAGTTTGCATAGTAATTTGAGGAAACGCGGGTCACTTATCATTGCGATCTGCAATATACCGTCGGACAGCTGATAAAATTTGAAGGCGTCGCTCGTAAAGCACTTTCAACCATTCTGAAAGCAGAACTTTTGTTAATTGATTAAATGATTTAATTAGTGTCATGTATGGAGCTTAGCGACTTGTTTGTCAGCTAATTATCGGCCATTCACTGCTGTTTGAATAGTTCACGAATCGCCGCTATCTATCCTCCGGGCAATTTACCGAAGATAATAATGACAATTAACATTTCTCATGTCAACACATCAGTTTTGTCACCTCATCAACTGTACACAATATTAGTACTTTAAGTGTCGGGGTATTCTGTATTGGCAGTGCAAATGAAACTCTGCATTTCATGAAGGAAGAATATAATTATGATTAAGATTTTTATAATTCTTGGCTTCTCCGTGACGTTGTATTGACCAGTTAACCAATTGGATTATTAGGTCACGTTCATTTCTTCATTCGGTAAAAGGTGAAAACTTGGTCTTTACTGTAGACTCATATGCAAGTTATATTACCCCTACAGGGGGCGTTGCCCCTTTGACCCTTACTGGGGGAGGTCCCCCAGACCCCTGCCTACTTTTTGCTCATCCCCTGTTACTTCTAAAGTTATTGGCACCCCTGCCTTTACGAAAATGCCAAGCTAATATTTCCCCAAAATCAATAGTGTTGGGGCCTTCTCCTCTCAGTAAAAACTTCTCTCATCTATCACTGGTCATTTCTCATTATCTTTTGACAAAAACTGCCTTGTCAAATTTCAAAGTTTCTCCATTAGTACTGAGTACGTCTCTGCTAACTCGTGACAAAGTTGGAAAGTCAGAATACTGGTAAACAGAAATTCTGAGGGCATAAACTGGCGTGTCCAGAGTATACAGTGACATAGTAGCTCAGTAATAGCTAAGTAAATTATGAAAGAGTACCGTAGAGTACCATGGGAAAAATCTATCCTATGACAATAAGCGAACAAAGGGAAAAACGAGAAAGACTTTAGTAATAATTGAAATGCAGATGAAAAGCAAGTGAAAAGTTAAAACAACAGTAGAAATAGAATACACAGCAATGTTAGATGAAGAGTACATGATAATGGATACCCGATGACCAGGGTGGGCGGAGGTTGCGGACAGGGGAAGGGAAAAGTGAGATGGCTGAGAAAAGAGATAAGGCAGACCCTCCAAAAAAAGCCCTGTTAGTTTAACTTAAATACCTAGGGCTAGCTGAGACGGGCCCTCCAATCAAATATCTATAATACATGTAGTAGATGCTCTGAGTTGGCAACTGCAGAACTTTCTACATACATGTAACTCACAACTGAAACAAGTATTGAATTATCAGAGATAATTTATTTACATAAAATGAATTATTTTATATCAATGTATATCATCAACAAAGGATTTGACTAAATGCAATGATGCATCTCAGTATTCATGAACATCAATATACAAAGACTTGGGCGAATGGTTAGCGCTTGTTAGTAAAGGAGGTAGTATAGGATAATGTGAATGTTTGGTATGTGACAAAATAGGATTATTTGCTAGAACTAATAATTGTATTATTTAAAAGCTGGTAGTTTTCCATTCAAGGGTAAAAAGAAATGAAAATGACCACCAGTATTAATTTAATTTTTACAGTTACTTACCATAATAAATTAAGACACTAGCTATGTTGTAACCATCACTACCCATGATGTACTCAAGGTGGCTGTGGCAACCATTCAGTATTAAGTCAATGTTTTTATCTTTTTCACTTTCTCACTCACCCCTAACTTTCTTAACATCATCATGTTTGATAAACTTTTAGCTTTATAGTTCTTTTCTCACTTTAACTGATATTGACTATCCTCATCATTCTCTCTTATTTCAGCTAAACTAACAAACCAGCGTGCACCCTGTGTCTCAAGACTCAAAAGAAAAATATTCTATGTCTATTTTTATCAATGATGTAATATATTGTACATGTATATTTCAGGATGCCTACAGGAAGTACCTGGAATGTGTCCTAAGAGTGTCTACAGGACTGTTGAAGAGTCTTTATGCAGATGGTGTGTATTATCTAGTCATAAAATGAATTACTGTCTTCCCAAAATATGAAAGGTCAGGAAATTCTTTAGCCAGTAGGGCAAAGTTTTACTGCTGTCTGACCAAATGTTAGGCACTTTCTAGCCTTGTACACAATAGTTACTGTTGTTCAGTCAAGCATAAAATTTGATTGGTCAGGCAAAGTCTGACTGACAGAATGTAGGTCACTGGTAAAAAAAACATCAGGAAGACTGGAATAATAATGATCATTTGCACTGCTTATTTTCTGAACATACCCGTTTTTCAAATGTGATGATACTATTAATGTAAATCTATTTATAGTTTTAAGTGATGGTACCTGAAGATCAGTGACACAGTACTA
>JAUMHA010417197.1:6026-22170 GCA_032359765.1 Saxidomus gigantea
GAATTAATAAGCATGGTGAAGGTTAACCAAGAGGCAACTTTGAACCCTAATGTATAACATCACTATACAATAGAACATTCTGACCAGTGCATAGTGTCAAAGAGTGATGCTTTACAGTATATGTATATATTTTCGACTCCTCTCAATAGCAACTCATTATTTATTTCAGTATGTACGACGACGGGGCCCCTGGGTATGATCACTGAGGAGCTACAGGACTGGCAGATCACGGCATCATCGGCATATCCATATGAATGGGACAACAAATGTAGAGAGAAATATGCTCGAGTCTACCTTGAGAACAAGTATGGCTGGTGTGCCAAGTACAAATCCTCGTCAGAATGGCTTCAAGTTGACCTTGGTGTTGCCTCAAGGGTAAGTCTATATGAACTATTTTCAGCGTCGTGTCCGTCAATACAAAAAGTTACGTCATTTAGGTGTACACACTCCTGTTATTATTCATATATAAAAGGGTTGTGGTTTTCAATTTGGTATTGACAATAATGTGATCAAAAGAAATTTAAATTTGGATGATTTCTGTCTACATTAAAGTTTCTAAATTTAACGTAGTACCATGTTAAAAGATTTTAAATACGTCATAGTCATATTAACCCTTTGCCAGACCCATGACGTTATTGGCTCCATGATTGTACTCTAAATTCTTTAAATTACAGACAAGTTTAAAATATATCTATAAACATATAACCATGAAAGTATCGATAATCAAATAAATTACCTAATTTTACGTCTCGTTGAAGTTAACTCAAATGACCTGCATAAAGTGGTCCCAATAAAAGCTAAAATGTGAAAGTAAATGAATTGTTTGGTCTACATCATGAAACAGTTTGGTAGACATAGCGTCTAGTGTGTGACTTTCATTTTCTTTGAAGCCTTATGGTTCAAGGGCTTTGTTTTCATCGCAGGTTGGGTAACAGAAATCTCTTTTTTCGTATCATTAACCTGATTTGACCAAGGAAATAAAATTCGTTGCCGTAAAAAATAAGATTAGAACAAGCCAGTGAGTAGTTAACCCAGTTTCCACGTGTTTTTAATCATGAAAAATTAAAGTTTACTATTAGTTAATTGACCACTATTGCTCTCCATTTAATGTTATTAATTATGCTCATGGAAAAAAAGATCTCATTTTTGACATCTGTCCGCATAAGGATGCGATAAGCACATGTAATAATTGTGCGATGGAGACACTTTTAATGTACATAAGTTGAGTATGTATTTTGAATACTATACATGTGGTTTCTTATCTGTAGTGATCATCTTCAAAACTTCAACTTTATTCCAAGCGTTTGGTATAAAATTAAGTTGGATAAGGATGTAAAAGTACGTACAGCGTTTCAAAGGCGTTTATAAATTCATCTAAGAGAAATATCTGATGGTTGAAACTCAATACAGCCACCTAAGGCTACCCCCAACGACTGCCAAGCTACTGCCAACTTGAATAATATGGCTGGCTGACTTCTAAAGTGTAAATACATTTTATTATACGGATCCCCGTTTAACAAAATGATTTCTAAAGCTTTCTAGACTTTTTTGCAGTTTTAATACTGCTCTTTTGCTCTGAATTTAATGGAAAATACTTAAAAATAAAATGTCTTTGGCATTACTAAGAAACATCGTACGGGTAACGTTACATAATGCAATCAGGAATGTCACGCGTCGAAAGATAAACAATTTAAAGTGATATATACCACTTTATATTGTCCAAAAAAATGAAATACATAAAATAGAAAAAAAGATAAAGTAAGAAAAGATATTCGCAAGATTGTGGTAGAAGTACATTTTTAGTTATGCAGTAAACTCCACAGAATGTATGATTTTTTAGAGATAGGCATACTAATTTAAAGTAAAGTTTAGAAAAATTGTGATTTTTTATTTTATGGTCCACATGGTATATTATTATTTTCTGTCAACGTCTGAACAGGTAAAAGTGAATATTAGATATATTTTGTAATGATTAATGACTGGAAAGTTATAAAAACTATATGCCCGTGTGAAAATGTGCCTTTTGTTACAACCTTTGGCTCTCATGACATAAATTCTGTCTCATTTTCCTACTAAATTTAAATCTACTTCTGACATGTTTAGATCAATATTTTAAGTAACCATGCGTACGCTTTAAATACTGTTTTGGGCAATAAAATTGAAAGATCAGACATTTTCGAGAGGACCATAGTAGCATTAAATTTCATGCAGCTGAAGTCTCAAAAATTCATCTTTCAGGATGTCGCATTATGATTTAAGATTAGTTATTAAGAAGACCTTTATTTGAGAAGAAAACAGTCTCTTATATACGTGAACATCTTTATACTTTTTTTCGAATCAGAAAAACTATGGGAATATTTAATGGAAGTCTCTACTGCGGTCAACTTGATGATTTGAGGTCATGATTGAAAGCGATTTGTTTTTGCCAAAGGTATAACTTTGATAACATTCTTTTGCACAGACGTATGACGGACGTGTTTAAGTGCAGGTATTCTAAAACATGTGAACATTTAGTTTGATAACATTGTAACGAGAAAATCTCTGTCTTAAATTAATTGTAGACGAGAAAGTATTTGAATTAATGCGCCTATAAAACATCTTGTTTCTCTTAAATACACATTTTTATTCGTTACTTCCTACTTTAAACACTATTGCTTAGATGCCTGAAATAGTTTGCGTCTTTAATAAAATATCTTCATGGAAAAAAAACTCGCACCGCTGGACGAACTAGAACGTAAAATAGAGATGTATGAACAAATCTATAGAGCGTCGTGCAAATGATAAAATAAATTCAGTGTATATGATACTTAAACAAAATAAGTAAGGTGTTCTATCAGGACCACATTTTTAACATCGAAGCCTTACGCTGATGAACACTGAAAATACGACAGTCTTCATTGAACCTCTAAGTGAAAATTAGGGAACGAAACATACGAATAGCGAAAACTTGTAGTGCAAGTCGTCCGAACTAGGTCCTCAACGGTACGCTAGCACATTTGTGTGTCACTGAGTTTATGAATAACTTACATGATAATAAAATGATGACACTGACTTATCCATACCCATGAATGCGGATATGAACGAACAAATAGTAATAGTAGAGACAGAAGCGCAAAGAAATTTATTACAGAATTTGCATAACCAGTTATTGGACATAATATGATAACTAACGTAAGCTTGTATAGTAGGAAAATTAGTCCCATCCGCCGTTTTTATATTGAAGAAACTGTGCAAGCATTAGTTAAGAATGTTTAGCATATCTTTTTATAGAATCAATGATCTACTGATAAACGTTACTCAGCATACATTGCGATGAAAAAAGGGGAGAATTAAAGATGAAAGTGATCATTATGAAAGACAGTTAGTATAACGAAGTGATGATAGCAAAGTTATTTATGAGTGTTGAAGTAGACAATTAGAATAGCTAGAGGTTAGCACATCATGTAGCATGATGAATGTAAATGTTACATTCCAAAAACTAGGTCTAAAACATAAAGATTTGGAAATTTTAGGGACTCAAATCACTTCAATGTATTTTTAAAAGGTCTTGGTTTCTGATTATATTGATGTTCCTCCTACAAACCAAATGTTGATGAATTTTGTTTTCATTTTGCAAATCAGTTGTTTAAAATGTGTTGTAAGGAAGTCAACGATTCGTTACACCCAAGTAACTGATTCTTTTTTTACCAAGAATTTAACTACGTTACGTAAAGATTGCAGAGGCACAATCAAAGTTAAAGTAGTTGCTTCTTGGACCAAACAAGGATCCAGTCCGGATCACCGCAGTGTGTCATTAGAGAGATTTTTAAGTCCTCAAAACATCGGTTTTCGCGATTTAGTTTTAGCCTTTTCAAATAATGGATGCCTTCTGGAAAAAACTGAATGTGTACATTTTGTTGCAAGTTTTGCAACTGTAATGTTTTGTAAACGGTTAAACATCGTAAAAAATGCCTTATGGTATTTAACTTTTGTCACAATTTTGTAATAAATCTGAAATTAATTACAGTTTTACCTTATCAGAGGTGTAGTATTTACATTTTACAACACTTTCAAGAATAATTGACGCGTCAGACAGGTGGAGGCAATGTACGTATTTAACTTAAATGTCATGCGACATATCACCATTTGCATATGTAAAGAGTGCAAACTTTACAGACAATATTGAGGTTAATTTTGCAAAATTAAATGCAATAAATGATGAAAAAAGCAATATACGAAAACGTTGTTAGACTCACATTGACAGATCATACGTGATCAGCACTACCCACTGGATGGTGGCTTGTAATAGAGTGATCATGTACGTGCTTGTAAGAGATTTGCAACAGGATATTGATGTCATTCCAAAATACATTACACATCTATAACATATTAACATCTAAAACATACAGGTGCATATTACTGCAGGGTGAGCGAAATAAGCATAAGAGCATGCCCTACAATGTGTCGTTGCTATATCAGCTTGCTACAAGGGCAGTCAAAGCTCTGCACCCACGCATCACTTGCTGCTAAATATGGACAAAATGTTTTAATACCGACCTTGCTCCTATATATATCATCATTAAAAACTTGTTCTAGCTATTTTCGTGTATTGAAACTTTTCTTTTGTCCCACAGTCTAAAGTACAACAATTAAAACACACGCTCTGACTTCGCTTAACATAACAGCGATCTTATCTTTTATACTGGTCTGCTTATTAATCAATATATTTTTGGGGATCAACAAACTTGGAACGGCACCACCTGTTGCTCAGGACAATAGATTCATCAACCTTTCCCATCATAAAGCACAAGTAATACCTTTTAATGACATAAAAACATCTCATCCATACATCCACAATCTTGGTTCATCTTTTCTCACTGTGAAATTTAAATGTAGCTTTTATGAATCGTTGCTTTAAGTAATTAATATTTGTATGAATATACCTGTCCTGAATCTTGCCGTAAATTAAATGAGCTGGGTAATTTATACGCAAGGTAATTCATTTGAGAAGCATCTACTAAAGCCGGTTTATTCATCCAGGTATAATAATGATGAAAACTCTAACCGAAACTGTTCGTCCTAAGTGTTAGCATATAAGCACCCCTCTCGAAATAATAAATAATCCATATGATCCGTCGTTTTTTTCCTGGAAAATAGAGAGTAGACAAAAATTAACTTTTAGTGATGCTTTTAAAAGTAAGCTGACTAGTAGGTCAAAACGTATATGACCTTGCACTTAAGGGATGTTAGGTAATATATGCGGTTGAGAACTATTTTAGGAACATCTCAACCAAAAATTCAAACCAAGAACTTTCAACAGTTTGTATAGCTGTAAAGACTCCGATTCTTTGTAGTCCGCTTCCGTGGTCGGGTGGTTAGAGTCGCTGACATGAAATTACTGTAACCTCTCGTAGATTGAGGATAATGTGTTCCAGCCCTGCTACCGACCATGTCTTTTTATGCGAGAAATTTGGCAGTTTCTTACGGATGATAGGTGTCTAGTACTGGTTTTACCAAAGAATGATTGCTGGGTAAACTGCCCGCCTGTAAAAATGACCAACACGGTTAGAACCGTCGTTAAACTCCTACAACACACTCATACAACAATGACGGACTCTTAGACTTCATTGGACTTCTTGGATCGCAAAAAACGACTTGATGTTCCTATAGTACCTACCACCCATAACTTTACTACATATAGTTTCAAGACAAAAGATGGCTAAACTCGCAACGCAATAAGCTCTTTTGCAACAGACACAAATTGAAAACTTAAAATGTTTACTTTAACAACATTGTTTTCAAAAGGTGACATCTAATTGTAATATGAAAGATAAATGATTTTGTCAGGTGACACTCACTTTGTTTGTACACCATTAAATATCTTATTTCCATCTTATACATCAATGAATTTTAGTGTACCTTTGGGCTAATTCCATTTCTAGACATAAATCAGTCAACGAGTCATTAAAAAGACAATATTTATACAAAGTTATGCTAAATCATAGTTACTGGATCTTTTCCTACTTTTATAAATGCAATTTACCTTAAATTTTCAAAAGAGATTGGATAACTGGACAAACGTGACCTTGTTTACAGCATACCTACCGGTATCCTAACTTAATTGGCAATATCTAGGAGCAGATGTGTCGGTTTTGGTCAATGTACAAAAAACCCGAATTACAATTATGATCTATCAGTTTGTTACTGAGATATGATTTAAACGTTTTTTATTCCAAGACCGAAATGGATTCTGTCTGTGGCTTTTCATACATCTGACAAACTATTATTTCATTCAAATAAGAACTATCTAGGGAGACCTCCTCATCAGCAAACGACAACCAATCATATAAATTTCTTGCTCCCGAAATTTTCTTTTTGAGCCTGGAGATTGCTTTCATACTATCATTATATTATTCGTCCTACTTTTACGTTCAGGCAATTATTGCTTTATATGGACATACTTTAATCTAGGCATTTTTGAAAAGTCACATGCAAATGCAAATATGTTTCAGTCTTAACAATTTAGGCCACGTAATATCTTATATCAAACTGTTTTGTTGAAATACATAACTCAAGTTATATCACCTTGACAATTAGAAGAGTTCAAGTCTCATATTCAGGACCCGGGGATATCCTCTTTTTTATCAGTTAAAACATATTCTTCACATAATTTTATCAAGTATAATACAAAATATGAAAGTCGTTATTTTTCTTTTACCGAAATTCATTACATCGATATCGGACACAATCTAACCTACAATACTGCTTGAAATATCTAGTTTACCACAAGTCTTCCCCTTATTTACATATATATTAAGTACCTTTAAAAGATTTTGCACATTACTGTTAATGCCCCTTTTGAACCCCTACTTTTCTTTAAAAAGAATTAAATGCCATCACTCGTTATTAATGTTCAATACACGTGAGATGGCTGTGCACACATTTGTTTGCTTCCCCTTGCAGCGAAGGACTGGTAAACAACTGATGCAGAACAGACAATATTAAACATAATATTCTTTTGTATAACTTATTTTGCATGTAACCGTTGATTTTTTTATTCTGTTTTCTAGGTAACTGGTGTAATGACACAAGGTCGTGCGGATGGGAACGAGTGGGTGACCGCGTTTATGGTGTCTTACAGCATGAACCGTTTTGATTGGTTCTACGTCAATGACCAGTATGGCAACCAAAAGGTAAATGACGTAATGCAATACTTGTGCGATTCTCTTAAATTGCTTCTTTTTTGTGAATATTGAAACAAGCAACGGGTAAATGACCAAGTTCCAGATGAACCACTTCGATTGGTTTCGAGTCATTTAGTTAACTGAAAACATTTACATTTGCTTTTTAGCTTTTACAAAGTTACAATTCAGTGTGATAAGTTACGAAGATAGGAACGGCGTGACGAATCACATTTAGCTAATCTGTTATGCCACCTCCTAACTCTAGATCAACCAAACTAAACGCTCATGCAATAGTGGTGACAGGATGAGTCCCAAACGTAACTTGTCTATCAATAAACAATGTATCTGTCTACTTGTATTATAATATATATGAACATAAGAACTCTTCTGAATGTATATTACAGGTTTTCGAGGGTAACACAGATTCCTACTCCGTGAAGCACTCGTACCTCGATGAGCCGATTGTTGCTAGGTTTATCAAGTTCCACACTGTACAATGGAACAGGCATCCGAGTATGAGAGTTGAGATACTTGGTTGTCAATGTAGGTTGTTTTAATTTCTTCTGCAATGCCCTCAATATAAACGAATTTACTATGTATGTACACAAACATGTACATTTGTATAAACTTAACTAAGATGACTTTAATTCAATATTATCGTTTGATCTCTTAAAATTACTTCTTTATATAAAAGTGTGAGTAATTGTACTCCAAACCATCCTTCATTTGTCTCCTGTAAAAAATGTCCTCCTTCTCTTTAAAACATGACAAAAGCCTATGCTGCTGAAATAATTATTATCTGATGTGCCGAAAGAATTGATGTTTGTCAAATAAAAGCTCTGGTGGATTGTAATTATGCTTACCTACATGTATTCATTCCAGTGTGTAAACAGCCGTTGGGACTTCCACCTTACGGCAAGTTGACTGCCTCCACTTTCAAGAAAAGTGCACAATCGTGCCAACCAGAAGATGGAACTATTCTCAGTCATAAAGGATGGTGTGCCAAGAAAAAGAAAAGTAACCAAAATAATAAACTATTTTCAGTCATATTACATTTAGTACAGTCTAGCCACCTGTCTTTACAAAGTCATTTGATACATTTTGCACTCGTCATTTGAAAAGTGTTGATACGGTCAGTTATTACATTGTAACGTTTCTTCCTTAGTATTTGTTCGAAAAGTACTGGTGGTATGTTTGTTTTAGTGTTCTTCTGTGGATCAGGCCTACTCAACCTCAGTGTAATACATATATATGCTCATGTAGCTACAACACAGGAACTCGGTGTGGCGATGTTTTGAAAAAGCATTATGATCGTTGTGAAGATAGATGGCTCTACTAGTATCTAGATGTATGTTGAACTTGTTCATTGCAAGCTATGCCAGAAATAGTTTCCCTTTTATAAGCAATATTTGTAGATAAAGCCACAAGGATATACTTGTTTTATTTGCATTATTCAGGGTTTTAGGTGACTATAATATAGTTTACCACATGATGACATATTTGATTTTCGTTTCATATGGGCAAGTTTTGGAACATTACCTAAAGGAATTTTACCTAATTTATTTGGAGAGGTAACCTGACGCTCATTGCGTATTCACAGGTCGTCGTTTTTGATAAGGTGGTGACAAAATAAACATATTTAAAAGATAGGGAAGCACACAATACCGAATCTTCATATATTAACTCGCGCTCTTTAGATTCTTTTATCCATCAACAATTTTGATAGACAAACTTTAAAATTGCTGTACCGCGAGAACAGTGTGAGTCTTTGTATGAAACCACGCGAGCTGAATAGATAATATTAACCCTTTGAAAATATGTTTTTCCTGCTCATCGGGGCATGGCATTTTCCACACAGTTGAGCGCAAGTTATGTTGCAATGGCTTTATTTACTTTTTTAAACAACCTGGCTGTTTTGAATTTGCTATGCATACTTTTGCTGGTTTATGTGGCTTTAAGCAAGGCGGCTAACTACAGCTATTGTTATTTCTTATTTCTAGTATTTTTTGCGGTTTTTAGTTCCTGAGATTTTTATCTTTATTTTCGTTATTCTCGTAAGCTAGATGGTTATGTTTATGTAAATTTGGTTGACAGGCCTTTCTGGTGTAACCACACACACGTATATAATACATGTGTTCTAAATAATGAAGTTTTATCTCCTTATGACGTACTTTTTTCATTTTAACCTATATAATTTTAGCTATTGATTTTTGTTTTGGTGTTTTCTACTAGGATCTGTTTTTTATGATAGGTCCGATCAATGTTTACAGCTATAGAATGAAAGAGAATACAATAAACAATAAAAAAAGTACAGTTGGCGTAAACAAACATTAAGTGTCAAAAGAAGATCCAGTATTGCACTATTTTGTGAAATATTTTCAAATTGAGAGTCTAGTGTCAAAGGCTCTCAACATTTATAAATTTTAAGTAACCGAAACCAAACCGAATGGCATATAATACGATCATATATTATAATTACAATTCGGACAGAACCAATAACTGTCTATGGTTAAGATATCAGTTAAATTATTACCAGTCGCGGGGAGGTCTTTTTTGTAAACAATGGGCGTGTGTTTATAGAACCAGTGGACTGATTGATAATTAAAGACTACTGTATGCTATCGACTCTTCTTAAAGATTGTATCTTTCTTGCAAAGGAAGATATGATTTAAATTTTAGACATGACAGCCTGTCAGCATGGTTAACATTCTCATTTCATTGTATAGTTTCAGTCATTTGTATGTAATTAAGATATTCGTCTTTTTTGCTTACGAGCACAAAACAAACACTTTATGTCAAATTGTAAAAGCATTGGCGATAATTTTCATTATACGATTACAAAACAAATATTTTATGCGTGTTTGATCTTTGAATTCCAAATATAAGGTTTTATGTATAGGAAAATATAAAAGAAAAATGGAAAGGAAAACGGAAAATGATATATCATGCTGAAGAAGATATTTTCATACAGACAGTCTACTTTTTATCTTTGGTTCAGTCAGTTATTTATGCCAGCAAATATAAATCCTGATGGAGACACAAAGTATTGATATAATGGGTTAGGTATCTTTTAACCTCTTTATTACAAAATCATCACTGAATGTTTTCGAAAGCGTCTTGTGTTCCAAAGCTTAATGAAATGATATCTAAGGATGTCGCTCCACCCTTTTAAAGAATTTAAATGTCATGGTGTCATTGTATATCTATTTCACAAACAGCGAAAACAAGCCGGCATTGTATTAGCCAATCATTTACTTTCAGATGCTCAGTGGCTACAGATAGACATAGGTCCGCCGACTTTGGTAACGGCTGTACTCACAAAAGGTCGAGGTGATTCAAAGAGGAGTCATTGGGTCAAACGTTTTATGCTCTCCTACAGCAACGATACCTCTGTTTGGTATAAATATAAAGATGCCCACCATCTAGACCCCAAGGTAAGTACTTCTTGACTTGACCCGGTCAGGGAAGAAAGGTGCAGACAAAACACAAAATGAAGATTTGATGTGTTATTATTCTGATATCTTACTATTAGCCACACACACACACACACACACATACAATATGCATGATCATGGTATACAAAGGCTAACGGGTTTTATCATTTTCCTTTCTGAAACGGCATATTAAGAACTTTGACGTTAACTAAATCGAAGTGTTTATACGATTATCCATTCAGTTTCACTTATAAGATGACATGCTTCATTCCGACAGACAGTTATAACTTTCAACAATTTGTTTTTTTTGTTTACAAAATTGCACATATAGGGCGATTGGGATACGACTGTTATACCGATATAGCCTTATCATGATAGCATGATCACAAGTAGGGTAAAATATCAGCCACTGTAATGGGAGGGTGTGGGTTTGACCCGCGCAATGGTCACGACTGCAAACCCAAAAGGCACAAGCATTTTAGTCTTATGAAGCGAGCATACTGATCAGTCGATCTAAAATGAAATGGCATTAACCATCGATCTTTCAATAGCGCTCGGTAGAGTTGTTCTGTTTATAGCTTGACATATCTTTAGCTATCTGGATACATATGTGTGTTAATTTAATATATTATTGACCATATGTTACACATGTATATATATATATGTACAGTAAATACAAATCACTGCTGTAGTATTAAGCAACGCACAGAGTCGGTCAGAGAGGACCACTCAACAATACGCTTTATGTCGTCACAGATAAGATGCGACACATAAAAAAACAGTAACGCAATGGCCATAACTTTTAACTGCTTTCATATTTGTAATTTACATATTGTGTTATAAATATTTAATGAAATCCATGCAATCTGATGACGTCAGCGTGTTTTTAATATTTCATTTGATCTGTTTGTAAAATCTGATAAAAGTAAACATAATGCGTTCATCGTAATGTGAATAATGCAAACATGCATATATTTACTGTAGACATGAACTCAATCAGATTGCATGTGTTTAACATGTTTAACAATGGCTTAAGCTACAGTACTTACATATAAATAAGTAACTTTATAATCGGCGTGAAATAAATCATGTATAACATGACATAACCGTGTGATATTAATGTATGTTTTATTTGCAGAGTTTTGAGTGATTCGCTTTAGCAATACCCTTTCCAAAAATCAGATGCAGTATCGGTGTCCAGTTCTATGTTGTGCCCAAACGTTATTCCTTACATTGTGTTGCTATATGTTGTCAAACCCCCAATAACTCATTATTCGTGTATAAAATATGTTATATGTATTACTGAAAAAATACCATGTATTATATGGAAAATACTTGTTGTAACCAAATGGTGTTGTATACTAACACGTTCTTGACCCGTCCTTACTTACGCAGATTCCACGTACAAGCAGCAGACGACACACACGTTTCAAATTATTGCAACAATGTTAGTAGCAGACGACAAACTGTTTTAAGTTGTCGTACGAAAATAGTATAGTTCAGCGACCGTGAATGAATCGTGACTGACACGTTTTCCTCGGCATTTACTTCTGTATTGTAATAGACGTAATGTGTCTACAATTTATTATAAGTCAGCAGAAGACAAATTTAACTTCTTTATTTACATCAGACATTGTTGGAATAAAAAAGAATGCCTGTTCTTATTGGTGGTTATGGGATGTCACGTGATTTTGTGGTGGTACATTTTGTTTTGTTGCGTAGTTTTTGTTTTCATTTAGATCTGTTGTACCCTCAGTGATTTTAACACTGAGGGAAAAAAGCTTTTTCGGTTTTAAATTAATTGCAAAAAAACACACCACAAAACAACCTTGGTCTGAAGGTCTTGGGTGATATGAATGCAGACTTCTTTTGCTGTAAGTTCTGGTAGAGGGGCACCTCTAGGTAAACTTTTCACGTACATGACACTCTATGGAATGAAGGGATCTCTCATGCCTGATGACTCTTGCTGTATTTCTAGAACGAGTGGTTGTGGACACCAACGTATAATGCGTCTACATCTCAATTAATTCCTGACCAGTATACGGACGAGGGCCTGGTAAGACTAACGCATTGATGGGTGCGGTATATATACTCATTTTACACATTTTTCTCTTGTGCTTGAAGACGTCACTTCCATGTCCAAACATGTAAACAGCTTAAATGGAGTAGCTGACTTTTCAAAGACATACAATGTACATTTTTGAGAACTTACAATTTTTTGTATGTTTTTGAATATGAGCAGACGTTTAACATGGAGCGACATGGAACCAAATGATCACTTTCATTAATAGTTCATTGCAATACAAGACAAAAACGCATGTTTTGGTTAAATAAACCTTTTTGAAAAAATTGTCATTGTAGAACTTTGGAACAATGATGTAAGACATAAACATTGTGTCCAACTGGGTCTCAAATGCTTAAGAATTCAGTTTAAAACAAAAATAAATTAGAGAAAGTGATAATTTAGTGCAGTGACATCTTTTTTATACTTCCTTTTTGTTATGTTGACCAGTTTAATAATAAATTGATACAAAGTTGCGAAAGAAACGTCTTGAGTTCAGCATACTTTTCTTATACGGACTGTAGCAAAGGAACTGGTCACATGACGAACAGGAAGGAGTGCAAGCTTCCATTCCTTTTTACATGACTGTATAATTGCTTTTTCTAGCTGTTAAATATTCAGTGCGAAGGGTCGGAACAGAGGAAGAAAATAAGGATTATATAAATTGTTTTCTTAATTTAATTTGATTCTCCAACAAGTTCTATTTTGCCGACTGCAAGCTATGATAATTTTTCAAAGGAGACATTTCATAATCCTATGACATAAGCTGATTTTTTTTGCCACAATACCACCGTTTTAGGCATGTCAAAGTTTAGGCCATTAGCCACTATCGTCTAAATATTAAGTTTACTGTTTGTCAAAAAAAATTGCAGCTGTCTTCTTTCAAAGTAAACTTCACTTTCAGTCTATCGAAACAATTACAATCTTCACATTCTCGCTTTCTTTATTCAAATCTTTATCAACGTGTGCTTTTTTTTCAAAGACTCCATTTGAGTTTTGATTATATCTTTTCTTATTTCACACTTGTGTATTTTTTTTTACTACGTCTTCAAAGTTACAGTTAGCTTTATCTGATAGAACTTGTCATAAATTCTCGATTTTATTTACTTTTTTGTTTTCACTTTCTCATACATGTATATTAACCATTTTGTTGACTTTTTTGGATCATATTTGAAGTACAACTTATCTGTTGGAGATTCATCGGGACAGGTGTAACATAATTTAAAAAAATAATCTTAGAAACAGGTTTAGAGCTTTTGGGATAGCTTTTTAGATTTCCTCCCCAGAATATTTATTTTACAGGTCCGCTTTGGAGGTTGGTTTTTGTTATTATATACAGTTTAGATAGAAATACTCCAGTACTAAAATCCGTTTTTTTTTCTCTTTTTTTTCCCTCAACATAAGAAGCAAGGGTAAAGTCGATTATGTAAATGATCCATCAATTTTACAGGTTTGCTGAACATTTAAATGATGTATGTAGATTATTATATGTTCATACTGGTGTTAAAATTGCATTTTTATCAAGACATTTCGCTCTGAATACGTTAACATGCTCTTGACGATAGGATTTTATTCAAAGTGCATGCAGCGAAAAATTTCACGCACTTTTAGCTTATACTAATTTACTAAAATAGATTGATATGGATGAGAATGATGATGAGGAAGATGTTGAAACTTTGTCAGATGACTCGTACACTTTTCAGTTTAGTTAACGACGGAAATTAAACTCTATACAAATTTCAAGGCTTTGTTATTTGGAATTAACTTGGTTTTCATTTTCACTAAAAGTCAATTACTAAATATTTAGAACATTTCTAGGTTAGAGAGTGGGAGTGGGTGCATTGAAAACTCTGTTAATGAGAACTGAAAAGTTTTGAAAGTAAACTTTAATACAAAACATTTGCCCTGACGTAAAGAATTTGGCTATTTCTATTGACCTTGATATGTTTTAGCCATTCTCTTCTATTTGCACGTAGCATGAAGCATGCGCATGACTAATGCATAGACAGTTCTAACCGTCGCATGTGCCTTTTAACACTTCTAACATAATTCTGAGCTAACAGCTTACCAATTTGCACACATTCAGTCACAGACTGTGCGAGTCTTGCCTACACGCCGTCAATATACAGTTCGGCTTCAAAAACGTTCAGTTAGAACGCATGGCAGAGCCAAATAGGCCATCACACTGCGCACTTAATCCCTATAGATTTTCACAATGATCACAGCACAGCAAAAAATAATGTAAAGGAGTAAGATTTTAATTATATATTTTCCCACCTGTTTTAGATTTTTGGCGGGAATAGTGACAAACACACAGAAAGGATACATTACCTCAACGCACCTTTTGTGGCAAGGTTCATTCGATTTCATCCAATTGAATGGAATAAGAAAATTGCCATGCGAGTTGGACTGCTTGGTTGTCCATATAGAGGTACGTACACTTCATACATTGGTTGTGTCGGATAGAAAAATAACTGCACTCAAGTCTTCCAGTGTCAGATTAATGTCGTGGGATAATTTCACTCACGAGACAAAATAAAATAATACAATAAACAGTATATTTACACATACGAAATGACAATGTCAGAAATGTGTACAATGTTTTGATATGTCATTTTACATTAATTCGATAAATATTCAACAGTAGGACAATGGGATTTAACCAAATGTAATGTTTTTACAAAAGACTTACAACTGGTGTATTTGTTGACCTTCATCTATTTCTAGTTTCTCATTCTTCCTTGTTTTAAATTCACTTAGAAAATTGAACATGACATCTGTCCTTTAATTTCACGACAATTTAATCATTAAACCAAAACGACAAGAGCATATTTATTGCCAAATAAAACCGTTTTGGCATCCTTGCGTTTCTACGAAAACACAAAGACCTTTATTTTGTTAGAAAAAATGAACTATTAGCTTTAGTACTGTACCGGAAAATGATAACAAGATTGTCCAAGTAATTGCTACTTGTTCTCATTTCCGGAAACACCCACTGATGTTGACAGCAAAGACGTAATGTAATTACCTGGTTGAAAGATTTCTTACGGTTTTCAAAGAACGCAATGTTTTCAAAACCAAATATCAAAATAGTTCGTCTAAAAGCCTGAATTTCTTTTTTAATCAATATTCATGTATTTTAATTGTCCAGAAATAATTTGCGATGGCAAAATTTGCAGTTTGCCTTTCTGGAACAGCTTCAACTACATCTAGTACATGAAAACGAAAATCTGGTAAAAATCCTTTCCCATTATACAATTCTCATGAAAAATTGCAATGGATAAAAGCGTTTATATTTTATTTTCCAATTGTATATACCCATGACAAAAGGCCCATATGACCCACAAACATAAAGGAATTAAGAAATAACAAATGCCTCCCAATATTTTATCGTTGAATAAAATATAGTCAGGAATTTGGATGCATAGTAATTAAATCACGAGTGCGTAGCACGAGTGATTTAATTTTTCGCATCCAAATGACTG
>JAUMHA010417198.1:0-10492 GCA_032359765.1 Saxidomus gigantea
CACGTTTTTGAGATGCTGGTCATGTGACTGCCAGCTATCTCCATAGATCAGAATGTCATCGACCAGATTTTTGATACTGAACACCCCACTGACACAGTATATAAGATTTATGTAATATTTGATGCTTTGAATATTGGACCTGCACAACTTAACGCTTCTGTGAAGTATAATTGAATTCTGACCAGGGGTTATGGATATTAAAAGCACACACTATTTTACTATCTCATACCCCTGTGACCTTTGACATAATGACCCGAAACATGGAACATGCCCAACTAGGCATTGCACTTATCACTTATGTGAAGTATCATTTAATTCTGACCAGGGGTTTTGGAGATTTAGCGTCCGCAAGATTATACTATCCCGAGCCCCTGTGACCTTGACCTTTGACTTAGAGACCCGAAACATGGACCATGCACAACTAGGCATTGGACTTATCACTTGTGTGAAGTATCATAAAATTCTGACCAGTAGATTTTGAGCTTTAGCATCCACAAGATTTTACCATCCCGAGCCCCTCTGGCTTTGACTTTTGACCTAGAGACCCGAAACATAGACCATGAATACCTCCTGAACACCCCACTGACACAGTATATAAGATTTATGTAATATTTGATGCTTTAAATATTGGACCTGCACAACTTAACGCTTCTGTGAAGTATAATTGAATTCTGACCAGGGGTTATGGATATTAAAAGCACACACTATTTTACTATCTCATACCCCTGTGACCTTTGACATAATGACCCGAAACATGGAACATGCACAACTAGGCATTGTACTTATCATTTGTGTGAAGTATCATAAAATTCTGACCAGGGGTTTTAGAGATTTAGCGTCCACAAGATTTTACTATCTCGAGCCCCTGTGACATTGACCTTTGACCTAGAGACCCGAAACATGGACCATGCACAACTAGGCATTGTATTTATCACTTTTGTGAAGTATCATAAAATTCTGACATTGGGTATTTGAAATTTAGTGTCCACAAGATTCCGTCTAAAGACTGATAGACGGACGGACAGACTGACAGACATACGGAGAGACAAGCTGAATCCAGTATACCCCCCTTACACTTTGTGTTTGAGGGGGGGGGGGGGGGTATAATAAAGAAAGAATTAGAACATGATGTACTAACTGATTTTGGAAGACCTCTTAAACACAACTTACTTCTTATGCGATGCATTTTACCTAACTATGTATGGATTACAAAGAGGTAGGTAAATAATTATGTAAAATATTTAACTATTCATTCTCTTTTATCAGTGAATTCAATTTGACATTTGTTAGGATCCTTGAATAAGCAACCATGTTAGGAGGGTCTGGATTACTAACTTTATATCTATTTACTTTATAAGCAGCCATGTTAAGAGGTGTTAGGGTTAACATTAACAATATATGATTTTGATAGTCAGAAAGTATTATTTTTTTATTTATGTATATTTCTTTAATGAGCCAAAATACAAATTTATGAAACTTTTGGCAAAGTACAAACCTTCTTGATTTGAATTACAAATACTTTAGTTGAATAGATTGTTCAAATATAACAAAAGACCGATAGTTGATTTTACAAAGTGGTAAAAATCTGATTTACTTATTGTATAATCTGAATAGCTGTATTGGTAGAACCTATATCTGTTCCTTCAACTGACTAAACTAAATATAAAATGACTATAATTATAGCAATTACTAGCTTGGGTTACCGAGGACGGCCTTCGATGTTGTAATACTGAATATATTGAACCGCTGTATAGAGTTGCAGTCAAAACATGGATCAACAAGATTCTTTCTAGTATGCATGTAGATACATAGTATATCAGATTTTTGAATAAATTATGCCCAGTGAGGGTTAGATCTTGTGTGCATATTTCAAATCGAAAAAAATAATCCTTTTAACAAAAATGTTTGTAAATGTTGCGAATAAGTAGAAAAAAAGGATTTTGTTTTATTTTACTTTAACTATTGAAATAACAATATTTATTTAGACAAGACTTTTTAACCAAATCTTTGCCAAAGAAGACACTGTTCGGTAAAGATCATCGGGGTAGTCAAAGGATGCCACGAAAGTCATTGTTGGTATGAGTATGTCAACGTAAAAGTAGAAACGTACCTCCAGTAAGTTAGTAAAAATTGTGGAAATAAACATTCCAGTTACTGACCTATATAAACATGGTGTCTATGAGACAATTGTACTCTGTAGTCTATAGATTGCTGACTTGTAATCACTGTAAACTGTCACTGATTGAGGTGCTAGGGATCGAGCAAGACTTTATAAGGATGTTATATTGGCCATCCCTTGGAATATGTCTGCCAGTATATGACTTGTTGTATATTTAGTCATTTTAAACGGCAGGCAGTGTATCTATACATTGTTCCTGGGTTTCATACCGTTACATAGTTGTTCTGGGTGCAAATGAATTATTTCAGTTGTCTGTTTGAAGAGCATTATCGGGATTAGTTGAGTCATTTCCGGAGTCGTTTCGTCGATCAATACACTTAACGTACAGGTAAAATGTTAAGTACAGTCTTTTAACGGACATTTAGTTTATTCATATACGGTGCCCTATCAGACTAGGAGCAAGTAGACAATTTTCTCATTTTACTTCCTACGTCCTCTTAATGTAATATATGAGTAGTTTCATCTTACACAACAGTTCAATAAAATCACGTTATTTAGTACAATAAAACATTCTCATAATGTTTAACAGTCTGGACGAGTTACACAAACAATCCTCTAAATTACATCCGAAGATATTAGATAATGACCAGAGTTTCTTATAACGTATAAACAAAATAAAATAAGAAAGCGCAACTTCCATAATATAGCTTTTACCGATTTCTACATGTATTATATTTGTGCGTCACTGCAATACGTCACGTGACACTTTTAACAGTGGTTTCAGAGTGATTGGTAGTCTCTTAAGCTATAGGTTTAACATAATCTTAGCTGCGGTTTAAGAGTTTAATAAAGGTTTAAGAGTTAACTGAACAACTGTGCATTTGGCGCGTAAAACCCAATATTAAAGTTTTAAACCAAAAGTTAAAGTGTTATATGTATTTTCATTGTTTAAACGCGTCACGTGACAATTTTAACCATGGTCTAAGCTAATTTGAGTTTGTGTCTTAAACTATCGGTGTAACAGACTTTAAACCACAGTTCAAAGTTATCTATCTAGCTACAATATCAAATAGGCACGTCTACGAGTAATTTACGCTTTAGTTCCCGGGATTGTAGTCTCACGATCGTGAGTTCAAATCTATACGGAGGCTTTTAGCTGATAGTGATCTCTTCCCTGTATATTTTCTTTTATTACTGAAAACTGCCTACATTTCAAAGCTTCACCTCATTCATTCGTTTGCATAGGAAATAATGTAGTTTCTTGTATCGAGATTTGTCTATCACTTTCGTTTGACTAAAAGTTACAAAAGATGATATCATTAATTTATATATTTATGTGTTCCATCTCGCGGCTTAACCAAGTCCTCTGCGGCAGGTCATGTAAGATCACCATATGGTCTGAACGGAACGCACTTATGCTGTAGTCTATATCTTGCTCATTTTTCAACCCATTAACAATTTGATGTTGGGATAAGAGTACCATTAGAAATTACGAGATCCACAAGGCAATGTTATATGCGCACTATTTAAGTTGTAGGTCTCTTGGTTTCAAAGAAGAAGATTTTAAGAGTTTTTTCTATTTGTTGCCATAGCAACCAGAGTTTTACAAGGAAATGAATTCTTTGAATTAGTTTGATAGAACGTCATCAACATTGGCATAGTGGTTTCAGAGCTATGACGGTCCTTTGTGACGACACCTGCTGTTATTATGAAAAACATCAGCTCAAGCGATTTACATCGCCTAATAAACAATGATTTGGAGTCTGATGCTCAGAAATTACGCGGCAATTAACCACGAAGGCCGGAGACCAGTGTTTTATAACTGCGTATCAGGACGGCAAAAAAGTGTTTATTTGACGATAACAACGCTAAAAAGGATGTTATTTCGATTCTAACATGACAAGATATTACAGAAAATAATAATTACAAAACGTTGTTTCTTCTCGAACATACCGCACAAAATAGCGTCAGTTTTACAGCATATCGTTTGCCGCGTTGTTTATTAAATGATAAAAATTACTGTTCTACTCTCTGTATATAGAGACATAGTGATGAGTCATGTTAGTAAACCCTTTTCAAAAAGAGGAAAACGTATTATTTATCTTCGTAACAGCAACATTTCATTAGCCATTCTAATTTCTCATGTCTTTGGTAACATGCGACGAGATCAAACGCTGTGTTCTCAAGGACAAAAGTAGCGGTATGTCACTAGACTACCGAGACGGTAACATGATGCATTCCCTGCTGACCCAAACGCCGCCATTAATACTATTTAGTTAATATTTCTTGCACACACTAATGACTGTCTGAAACAGTATTTGCATCTTAATGTCATGCATCGTTATATTGATTATTATAAATAATTTCATTCGGTAGGCGAAGGGAGTATTTTTATGTTCGTTTTAGTTGAAATCTGAGTGTACTATGAAATTATTACAGAAACGTTCTTGAAAATTAATGAAAGTAGAAGGAAATGAAGTTATCAATAACCATTACTCATACATGTACAAAACTACTTTCTGTGTTTTCTAATCCAATTTGAAGTAATTTACACTGTTTATAAGCGTCGCCATTTGTGTTTATTCCTGGGTATACCCTTGACACAGCTGCATACTAAAATATACGTGTAGAAAAAAAATCTGTCTTGCCTAAAAAATATTGTGTAATTTACCTCCCTTTTATTTCGTTAGGTCTGTTTTTATATATACAAGTTCTACTAAAGAATTTTGATATTTTCTAAACATAATGGAGTTGAATTGTATTTTAATGTCTTTATTACGACTGTACGTAAACTGACTATTTTTGTATTTGTCCACATTTTATATCTACTGTGTGACATTTAACTGTGCAAAATGTCGTTTAACGCTCTCTTTATAGTTTATCATAGGTAATCCTTACGCTGAATTTTGATAGTGACTTCGATTTTTGTTTACAACCGTTTATACTCCACATATTTCACTCATCTCGTTCAATACAAAACTAGTGGTAAACAGCATAGCCCTATAATAACAGAAGCTGAATGTTTACAGGTTCGGATCCTGATAGTAACACTAATATTCTTTTTATTTTAATGTTAAATCAGAATTACTTAAATTCTAAATGTCTTGAATATCAGATTAATGATCTTATTGACAAACCGGTTCAAGAGCAATACGTTTAAAAAAGATAAAATAAAAAATACATGTAATGGGATATGAACTATTTGCACAAACTTTTCGTTTATGAAAGGTCTTTGTTCAACGGTTGGAGGAGTTTAACGCCTGTTCTAACTGTATGTTTGGTCATTTTAACAGGCGGGCCGTTCCAGGGAAGGGCCAGTTCTAGACTCCTACCCTCCGTAAGACACCGCCAACTTACTTTTATTAAGAGACATGGTCGGAAGCAGGACTCAAACCCATGACCCTCAATCTATGAGAAGTTGATGAGCAGTGATTTCGAGTCAGCAACACTAACCACTCGACTACAGAGGCTATTACACATATTTTGTCGTTATACGGTCCTGAGGTTGAACAGGCGTAAACATATGTATACGTGCGCGTTTGACTTAAAAAAGAAATTCAAACAGCCTTAGCTAGGTAGTTAATAATCATTCGTTAATAGAGTATTTTAGTATCACAAGAACTATCGTTGAAGGTGATAATGATCCCCCCCCCCCGAACACCACACTGACACAGTAAATCAAATAAATGTAACATTTGACGCTTTAACTATTGGAACTGCAACACTTAATGCATGGTACTTATCTTTTCTATAAAGGACCAGGGGGTTTAGCGATGAGAGCGCACATTATTAGATTATGTCGATTCCCTATGACCTTGACCAAGTGATCCAAACCATGGACCATGTTCAAGTAGGCATGGTGCTTTTCACTTCTGTGAAGTATCATTAAATTGACCAGCGGTTTTGGAGATTTAGCGTCCAAATGATTTTACTATCTCGAGCCCATGTGACCTTGACCTTTGACATATCGACCTGAAACATTGACCATGCACAACTAGGCATTGACTTCTCTGAAGTATCATAGAATTCTGATCAAGGGTTTTGGAGATTTAATGTCCACACGATTCCGTCTACCAACAGACGGAGAGGCAGACGGACAGGCAGACGGACGGACCGACAGGCTGGATCAAGTACAACCCCTTAAACTTTGTGTTCGAGGTATAAAAACCAACTGTCTTTAACTGCACCCCGTGCATTGATTCCGCATCATAGTTATCACCAACTATTAAACTGATATGTGAAAAAGCATAACAACACTAAAATGTATAATCTCCACGAAATGTCCTTCAACGCATACTTATGTAAATACCATACAATGACGGATTTAAATACATTCAATATGACATTATCCCCATTCAAGGGTTACATTGATCGTCTAAAAAGATAAGCTTGATGAACATACTAGAAATCCATATATTTTCAATTGGTTTGATAAGGTATATTATTAGTTATATTGACCGGGTATACGGTCTCATATAGCCTATTTGAATTGATATAACCCGAGCCGTCAGGCACTTCCGACAGATCCTAGATAAATAAAATTAATACGTCGAACCTTTATCCTGTTCTTCCCAAACGTACGAAGTTTAAATGCATTCATCCATTAAACATGTGTCAACTAAAATCAAACTCAATATGATGTCTTTACATGTACATAGATAATTTAGAAAATCGTGAAGGTTTTTCTGCATGACAGACTCAAATTATTGTATTTTTAATTCTTGTTTCATGGCCAGAATTGGAGCGCCGTTGCAAACAGAGTTTTGCCTGTGGGAAAATCGATTGCTTCCCTTTACATAAAAAAGTCACTCGTTGAGCACTATCGATTATTGGATTTTTGTCTTATCAGCTGCCTTTATTCAAGCGTGAACTGACCACGCATTGGCTGGATCAAGATATTTCATTACGACCTAGGATTGATTTCTTAAGTTTTATTCAAAATGCTGACCCATAGATATCAATGTTAGAAATAAAATCAAATAAAAGGGAATCAAGAAATAATTAGAATTTTTATTAATCTTATTGACTGATATTTCGGGACCGAATGAAAATGCATTTATAAAAGCTTTTCTATGTACATCGTTATGAGTTAGCATAGCTAACTATTAAATTGTGTCAAAAACCTCAAATACACAGTAAATACTGATTTAAAAGAAAAAATCAAGATTTTTACTTAATGAATTTGTTTATAATTGTGTACCAATTGTTTCTAAGTACTTTGTAATTACAACTTCAAAATGTCGTTTTGATTTGTTTCCAAGCCACGGTTGAAATAGTTACCGATTCCAGGAACGTAGAATATACATGATTCTACGTTCCTGCCGATTCCTATGCTACACACTTTTGATATAATAAATTGACCAAAAACAGTTTTCCCCGAGGGTATAATATAAATTTATCAAGTAACGGCCAAATGCAACGACAATGACATACACTTCGAAAGTTTAGAATTGAAAAACTGTATCTGCCTCTTTGTTTATGTTGAGATACAATTTAGATCTGTTTTATGCAATTAATGAAAACGAGATTAGTTTTAAAAACGCAATTCTTTATGAATTTGAAATGCAAATAAAACAAATGTGATGTCTGAAAGTAAAATATTTATCGTATTTTGACAAAATACAATCGCAATTATAATGAGAACAGTTACGTTCATACTACATGTGAGGGCTAGTACTGACAACCCATGATTAACTGTTTCGTTATTTTAAACATATTCAATGTGAGGCAAATTATAAATCCGTGTTGCGTATATACCGGAACTCAAATGTTTATGAAAATAAAACTCGGCTGGCTGAACTTCTTGTTTGTATTTTGTCAGCAGAGAGATGTCAATGTTTGTAATATTTTCTTACTAAAGTCTTTTACTTCTTCAAACAAGTAATGTCCAAGTTCCTACCTGGTTGTTGCTTTTGTAATTTTTATCTTTCTTTTTCACTTTTCCCGTTTAGTCCTGTTTATGAATATGCTCCTCAATTGATTTATTTGTTATGTCTTCTCCTAAAATATATCTAATGGAGTAGGATATTTTAATCAATATCAGCGGTCCTGTTTGTTGATATAGCGAAGTTTTTGCATTTCAAACCATATATAAATTTCATATAACTCTACTTATGGTTTCAACATTAAGAATATGTAAACATATATCATGTGTCAGCCGTGCAAAAATGTTTGCTGAAAGCAAGGTTTGTGTTCATAACAAATGTTCAACAAAGTTTGTAAAACGTCACCTGGGTAAAAAAAAATTCTTGGTTATTTTGTAGAATCTGTTAAAGATGCACCAAACAGTCAACTCTTGTATCAAACACGGATCTAATTATGCATGTTTCAGGTAAAACGTACAATACAGAATCCGGGACGGGTAACTTGAGTAGGTGTTTATATAATGATATTAACAAAAGGATGTTGGTTTTGTGGTATAAACACCTGCACCATCTTCTATAAAATAAATTATATTTTTTAGTGTTTGCCCTACATTTCTGTCCAATGAAAATATCTCAAAACTTAAAAATTTTCCCTGTCTATTTGCCATAAACTTCTGACAGGTTACTCTATGTACCACTCTATCTTGATAGAGCAAGACTCTATAGACCTGTTTGCGCATGACGTCATAAAATGTAGTAAATAAAGAACAAATGTAGGGCAAACACTAAGTCAGTTAGAGGCTAAAATAGATAAATTTATACAAGATAGAAACCGAGTCGGTCGCTAGCGCTCCCTCCTTTGGGTATCTATATTGTATAAATTTCTCTATTTAGCCTCTTACTATTACATAATATATTTTGCAGTATGGCACGGTTATAAATGTCATCTATTATTTGTTAATTGCACCATTTGGGGAAAGAAAAACATCATTATTGAAACGTTCATATTTAGGCGCAATCATCATTACAATCTGATAACAAGTCAGTACAACATTGTACAGTACACCGTTTTAAATGTGTTTGAAGAGAAAACAGGATACGTGTCACATTTTATAAATTACTGGATAAAATAACACACAAACAGAAAAAAGTTTTTATTGCACGCCATATTTTCAAAAGTTTTATGAGTACATTATGAAGTAATTCGACAGTACCTTGTAAAATTGAAGGCCCATTTTATTCTTTGATTTATGTACCGGTTGTCACTGTTTACTTTCACGTCTTTGGTACGACGTGGTTTGAACACGCTACTTCTCTTATTCTTCCGCAAGGATATCTAGGATTTCTGACACTGATATGTGTTATCATTGAATTCTTTATCATAACATAAAATTCATGAATGGTTTTACATACTCAAGGAGAAAGTATTATGTAAACGTTTATTAAGATGTTTAAAGAACAAATACTTAAGCAACGTAAATTCCCTGACTTCGACATTATCCAAATAGCTGAAATAGATGGGCTCTTTTCCAGGAAAACAACAACGTGGCTTAAACATGTACACGAGTTTTAAGCAATACGGTTGTACATTAAGGATTTTCGGTGACTTTCAGTGTACTTTTACTTGCTTATAATGCCAGGTTTGATTCACGCATGTTTGCAAGTATCAAGCACGGGTAACATCATATCTGCCTTTGCTATAACACATAACCCTTTGAATTCGTGAATCAATTGGTTATAATTATTTGGTGCTAGTAAAGGCTCTTCCGTTGTCAGGATAGGTTTTAACTCGAAGCATTTAAGACTTTTATTTTCGAGAAGCTGTGAAAACCGTTTAAAACAGCTTCTGTGAGACAACACTCAAGAACTTAGTAAGCTGGTAGAGAATTTTCCATAAATATATTAAATATTGAGAAATTGCTTTCTCCATCCTTTCAAATATTAGAGTTTTCGGAAGTTACGTATTAAAAAAGAGTCGAGTGACTGGTTGACATTTGCACTTCGTGTTCGAAAACGATCGCTTTATTTACCTATTCGTAGAAGCGTCGTCACTTTCTCGCGTTACAGTGACATTATTCAAGAGCGCTGACTGAAAAATCTAAGCCGAACACATTCCATTGTTATTCAATTATTCAGTTTTAGACATCAAAAATAGTAAACTGTCAACATTTTAAAAACTTTCACCGTCTACTTGTTTTTGTTATTCTCTGAAATGCCAAAATTCATGGAGCAGAAAGATGACATTTCTGACGTTTTTTGTACGTTTTCGACGGAACTGTAATACTTTTTTTATGATAAAATATTTTGCAAGTATTATAGTAAACTTTGAATAATAAAAGTAGGTCTATAATGACATAATAACATAACAATAACCACATGACGTAATGCTTCTGGGGCCGTTTTATCAACATACTTACGCCAATGTTTTGGCGTAAGTTCTGGCGTAACTGCTAAGTTTGGCGTAAGGAGCGTTTTATCAACAGCTGGCGTAACGTAAAGACGTAAAAAT
>JAUMHA010417209.1:0-10491 GCA_032359765.1 Saxidomus gigantea
ATCCCGATATACGATTTTCAAAAAATTAATAACAATTTTATTACCCTTTCCTTTCTTCGATTTTGAAGGACTCTGTTCATTTCTAATTAATTTTATGGTTGAACGTAAACATACCTTCAAATTTCCTTATTGTGGTTCGCTGGTCAGGTGGTTAACGCTCTGCACTACTAAAACAGAGGTACTCGGTTCGATTTCGTGCCGGGGCACTGGGAATTTAAGTAAGGTTTTTCAGTGTTTCCCACCAATCTAGAGATGTAATGGCTAAAAATCAAAAGGATGTATCGCGTGTATCGGTGCTATACACCGCGCATGTAAAACAACAAAGTGGGTCTATTCGTAAAACAGGCTAGGTTCTGGTGCATGTACCCTTATTCTCTTGTATTTGCATCTGTCTTAAGAACCATAATGGAAAAAACAGCTTGCTTTTTATTATGTCATTCTTGATATTTGTACTGAAAATTACCAACAAGCAAATTATGATACCCCAGTGTCATTTTGTGATGGCACTAAATCACAAGTCAGCACGTACAAAAACATTGACGTACTGTGCGCAAGCATTACAACATTTAGCGTTTGTTACAATGACGGGATATGTCAAGTGTATATTACCGGCTTGCCAGACAAATCAAACGGCTAGAAATTTCTTGGAAGTGTAATTAACTTCTAAATCAATACATGTCTTTCAGGCGTGGTGCAATTGCTAAAAATAGCGGTGCCTTTGCAAATAGGACGGGAACAATCTGGTTAGATGATGTAGACTGTTTTGGATATGAAGCTGATATTGCAAACTGCACCCATGGTAGATGGGGTGTTTTCAACTGTAGTCATGCTGAGGATGTTTCCGTCATCTGCTCAGGTAAACTTTGAAAAGTTTTTATTTTGCGTCCTTATACAGCATAAGAGTTTGCTTTATTATTGATGGACAACTGCCTTTATTTATTTTTATCTTAACATATCTTAACATAAGCTTGCTTTTCATTTCACTACGGCCTGTCCACGTCCAGGATACTAAGCAGACCAGATATTGTTCTCATCAACAATGACATATCAAATACCACCAATGATTGTATATTGTACATAAAATGTCTGAGTAATATGAAATGTTAGTAAGTGTAGGGCATTTTTGTACATTTATTTTTGTGATTTAAAAAAGGTTCAGTGTTGACGCAGCAGTTATTATGGCATCACAGTATGCACCCAAATCATACAGAGGTGATGCATAAAATATGTTTTGTCATCCGGAATGTCTGCTCCAGCGACATTAGACGTCCAAAAAATATAGAATATTAATTTTTATTTACATGCCTGAACTAATAAAAAGTGACATATAAGCAAAGTCTTGATTATAAGTCAAGGTACTTACTATACATTATGCACAAACCAGTTCCATATTATCCGAACGAGACTGTGCGACTTGTTAACGGCAACTCATTATCAGAGGGTCGTGTTGAGGTGTTCCATGGTAACCAATGGGGAACAGTTTGTGATGACAACTTTGACGATAACGCTGCAACGGTTGTCTGTACAATGCTTGGCTTACCAAGGTAAACTTTATAAAATCTGCAAATGTTTTAAGTCCGGTTCTTGATTTACTGAGAAAATTCTGACTAGACGTGCAATTTCTTTCTGTCATACTAAGTCAAACGGAGTTATTTCTTATTAAAGGTTCTGTCGGTGCTGCTCCGTCATCCCTATATAATAAAATTCATTTAAGATCAAATTAAAACAGAAAGACACATGAATGAGTCTGCTTTTATTTATTAAATACATAACGATTATTTTATGTGACTGTTAACAGCATGTTAATTTAGAAATCGGGTACATGGTAAGGTCATATCATATGATGTAGGTTAAGGATGTCGATCGTGTTAGCGTTTGTGCAAAAGTGGATACTTTATGAAAAGTAAAGACTTTCAAAACTGCAACATAGAGGAATAAGGCAGTTATTTACCTAATCGGATTCTCTGTGTGCTAATTGCTTGTGTACGTGGAATTCTTTGATTTCTTGGTACATTTTGTACACTATTTTTTACCAAAGAGCTTTAAATGAATTTTGTGACGTTTATAAATAGAGTTTTAATATTTTAGTGCTGACGCACGGCCCATGATAAATGCCTCCTTTGGTCAAGGTAGCGGTGTTATATGGTTGGATGAGTTACGATGTTACGGAAATGAAAGCGATATAGAAAGCTGTCGTCATAGTAATTGGGGGGTCAGTGACTGTAGCCATTCAGAAGATGCAGGAGTTTACTGTGACGACGTTCAGATTGGTAATTTAGGCTTCGTTGCTTCTATTGCACTTGTTTACCCCATTATTAATATTTCAATAAGTAAGAAATAAACAGACAAAAACTATGTGTTTGGGATTTAGAAAGTGGCTGGATCGGATACTGTTCTAATAATATACTGCTTTACGTAAATTTTATATTCGAAAGAAACCGTTGTGTGGTTGATCCAATGTTTGTATTTTATCAGGAACATTCCATCACATGTCTAGTCATCGTTGCCATATTATGTGCTACAAATACCTTGCTGACTATTTGGTACATGTATAAATACCACTATTTTCTAGTAACGGGCTAGATTCATGGCATTTTTCAATTTAGTTCTATAATTCATGCAAAAGTGATTACTATGGCAACAAATAATTAAATTGTAAAAAATGTTTTCTCTGAAACCGCAAAGCCTATAGCTTAGATATTTAATACATGTATATTTACGATGTTTTATTGAAAAATAATTTTAAAATTTATTTCTGTGTTCCCTTTTCTATCAAGATTCAACAAAACATATCTTTATATAACGTAAAGCGTCTGTGCTATGCTGTTATAATACTTCTGGATATTCTATTACTTATGTTTTTGAGGTTATTTTGTTTGACATCAGTTATAGGGTATGCCCCTTAAAGGTCGTTCTTGTTAAAAAATGAGACTCCATTTGATAATTTTATGATAAACAGTAGTTTATAAGATGATATGTAGTGTGTGCTTAGTTTACGATTTCGTATTATATTCCAATATGCGTCCGTTAACATTATATCCCTGTTCACAATTTCCCTCTCGCATTCTTATCATGGTAGGCACTTAAAACACAATGAGCTATATATTTGAAAACTTATGCTATGCTATTATTTTTACTAACAGAAATGAATACAGAGTAAGCGGGTTGACAATTTAAGCTAGTGCAGTCAAACTTTATTCAATAGAAATTTAACTTTTAGTCAAATTACATAGAAGTAATATTTTTTAATCGTCATTATTTTAGAAATTGTATTTACCATTGCTTTACAATACAATTATAAATAATCGTCATTATTTTAGAAATTGTATTGTAAAGCAATGGTAAATTTCTTTCATGAATTTAGCTGGTCAATTTAAACGGTAATATGCAGAGTTTAATTGTTGATTTCAATTTAATATCACGATATACTGTCACCTAGTGGGCACCAAATCTATTTTTAAAATATTACATCGATACCAACAATTTTTCTGTTTATCTTTGCCTTAAGCTCTATTTCTGTTTGAGGTTTTTTTTTCAATAATAATTCAAACATTACGTGAAACGTCACCAGAAAGCAAAGCAAACATGACGTCATTCTAACATTGTTTCCGGCATTCAGTACGCTCGGTATACAATTTGATGTTAATCCGGGGAGAAAAAAAAAGGATAATTTTTTGACCGAGTCGACAGTGAGTTTTTCAGCATGTAATCCACCGTTATGTTTCGATAAATGACCAAACAAAACCACCCGTTTAATGTTTCTAACATTTCCAGTTTTCTAATTTACATGTATATTTTAAATAAGACTAAAACATATTTTAAGGGATATTATCTTTCATAACTTCAATCGTAATTGAAATCAAGACATTAATCACGGTTGTTACTTGAAAAATGGACATTGCCAAAGCCTAATAACCAACATATATGAATAGGTACATGGTAGGTACATGTATCACAGTATTACTCGTATTTAATATAGAGAATAATGAATGAAATTGTTTGCTGACTATTCTAGTCAAAATTGAGAAATTACCCTTTTTATTAGGCAGATTTCAATTTATATCTTTCAATAAGAGAGTTACTCAGTACAACTCATTTTCTGCATGTTTTCAAACCATGTGCTAATTTTTCAGCATATTTCTTCACCATAACCCAATATCAATATTTTGAAAGGTAATAAATATTTAAGTGAGGAATCTCCACTTTGTTGCGACGTCAGTTGTTGGTTTTTTTACCGCTTTTAACGTTTTTTTTGCTACATGCACGATCTTTTTTTATCTAACACTGACGATGCATTTATCAGGACCGTGTTTATATCGATAACGCAGGTATTCGGTGCTTTACTTAAAAGAACTAGACTTAAACGTATAAGATACATGTGATCCTGTGGAGCTAAGGTCTGGTACCCGGATTCCCTTGTACCTGTATCTGTCACTCTTCAACCTGCGCCTGTCAGGAGTCTTGGCAAGTTCACCCAGAAAGATATCTCAGGCTCGGCCGGGACTATAAATAATCAAAGAAATCAACGACCCCGTGGTTTTCAGAAATACTGAAATAGTTGCATAAACAATTCGATTTTAAAACTTACTACTTCATAAAAAACCTAAATGCTTAACATACAAAGATGTATACTCACATTGTATTTTAGTACTTTTTTGCATTTTGTAGACTGAATCATTTTGTCTGAATGGTGTAAATACCTCATTTCTGTATTAACTTCTTCTACAGGTGTTCTGCCATCGCCGGACTCTATGTGTGTTCAAAAGGAAAACATGGAACTAAGATGTTACAACGAATCCAATCCGAAAGGTTTGTCGTCTACGAATTTTCTCTTTTGGTTGAGTCAAGGGAAAACTGATGATGGCATGGTACAAACAGATTTTACGAATATTTAAGTAACTTACCGTTCTAGGGGATTACGTCGAATACAACCTGTTTCTAAAGTGTTTGTTTTGTATGTTGTGCTATGTCTACATTAGAGTGTATATGTGGGTTGTCCTATACTTTGTAAAAGCGTTGCCTTTATATAGCTAGTCTTAGAGCTGCAGTGTGTACCATTCATGCTGCCATTGCTCACAGTTGTATGTTTTCTTCTGCTTGTAAATTATTGTAATTGTGCGTGCTGTCTTTGCTTGTGTTAGGAGATACCTAACTTTATGTTCAACAAGAGCATCGAGCGCTCTATCTGTATGACAAAAACAACCCAAATATTTTTAGACTTATTGGTTTAATTAATTGCTTAGTGAATTGCTTTGATTCTGTCATCAATAGATTCACACACCTGATCGTTTGTATGTGGTATGTATATAAAAACAAAGAAAACATATTCAAATGTCTATATAGTGAAACAAACAAACTTGCGTATGGGGATAAATTTTTTTAAGTCACTGATAAATACTATATGGCAATATAAATTCCAGAAATTATTGGCAGTCAACGGATAAAATAGATGATTCTTGATATGTATATGTACATGTACCACCAATTACATGAATATTCTATATATGCACGAAAAACGAAGACAAATTATCCCCTGTAAATGATTTGCATATGAGAATGTTTAACAATTTACTGCCGTTGCAATATTAGTTTCCAGGTGTTTGAACACTTAAGCTGGAAAAGCAAAACAGTTCATATACGTGTGTATTGATAATAGATGTTTTCGCTTTTCGGTACAACGAAATATAGCTAAATATAGCTATTATATTTGTCATAGAATTTATACCAAAACAGTAAGATTAATACCTCATATATTTTGCTTTTAAGCAAACGAACATACACCTGTACGTTTGTCTGGAGGACTTGGACCGTATGAAGGTCTTGTAGAAGTTTTCTATAATGGAAGCTGGGGCACAATTTGTGATGACCTTTTTGATTCAAATGATGCATCTGTGATATGTAGAATGCTTAATTTTCCGACGTAAGTTAATGTATTTCAACAATTCGAAAAATCTTTAGTTCAAGTAACTCTAACTTTTAGATGAGGATTGTAACATTGAATTTAATGGAACATAATGTAATATACATATTTGTTTAAAATATTTTCTGACTTAAAATATTTATTAGCTCACAAAACTTGTATTTTCCCTAAATGTAGACTTTAACAAAATTTCACTGTTACTATAATATTTCAATAACATATTCAAACATACCTATAAGTTCAAAGACACCTTATCTATACATGTAAGGGCGTAATAAAATTGAAATCGAATCATAAACGCTAAAATTGTGCAGTCCTTTAATCTAAGGGAAACGTGCGGTACCAGTGCCTATTTGTACGTGGCAACTCGCATACTTGTAATAGTATGGAAACAGAAATTAAACCCGTGGTCCTAATTGGTTTTCTTCCACTAGACAATTAACAGTGCATGCTACAAGTTTTCGTTTTTGTTTTTCTTCATTTATACAATTCATATGTAAATTTTTCAGGCGGAACGCTACGGCCAAGGGCGAAGCCAGTTTCGGGAATGTAACAGGAACAATATGGCTGGATAACGTTGGATGTGTTGGTACCGAAGCAGACATTGCATACTGCAGACATAGTGATTGGGGAAATGTCAACTGTGACCATACCGAAGACGTTTCAGTAATTTGTCTAGGTAAACGTCATTTCTTATTTAACTGCACTAATTGTTGTATTTTTATTGTAAAATGAATGCTAGGTCTTAAGAATAAGGGGGACGTGGTACATAGTAACTTTCACCGACTTCAAAAGTATTGTTACTATGTCAGAGGTGTGCGCTGGAGCGATGTCATGCAACACTCGAATATGTTTCAAGTCTGTGACTGGGTGGCATTTCTCGTTGTACTTTTGCATTTGTTACCGCATCTTAGTCGTACCTACTAGTCACACTTTGCATTGCTATATCTTCAGACGAGAATAATATGGAATACAAAACCTTCTTTGCACCTAAAGTGCGTTGGAAATGATTGGTCATTGGTCCATATTTTGTTCCCAACCTTTCGCATGGGCTCAAAATAGATTTCATTACCAGTGACAACACTTACAAATTGCCTTTCGACATGATTTGGATACATCTTCAGCATTTAAGCAGTTTCAACGAGAACCTTTTTTTGGTCGTCAGTCAGTAGTTAGGGCACCCACTTAGTAGAAATCTGGCTAAATTAAAGGTTTTCTTTATAATTACTTTCACGCTCTACATTGTTTTGAAGACTTTCCTATTTTTGAAACCATTGTTTCTAGCTTTGCTGTCTTCGGACGACCTGGTTTTGCTGCGTTTTCAACAGACTCCACAACAGAATCAATTTTCGTTTTCTATCTACGAACCGTCTCATAAGACACCTTGCCTAACCCGTAGTAATTTCGGCAAAAAACTCAGAAAAGACCGAATTCCTCATTATATAATGTATATGATTTTTAAAGGCAAATTCATCACAGAAAATGTTTAGTTAACGAAATACCATGTATCACTTATTTAATATGTGACGTCGTATTATTTCTTATTGCCTCCATAGAACTAGTTTACATTCGATGTTTTTTCTGTTGCGTGAGCAGATACTTTGTTGTTAACTCAAAATGATATAATTATGTGTAGCAACTTTCCATTTATGTATGGTTGTGAAGGAACACCGGTGTTGAATGACTGACAACATTTAATGTCTGAGGGATAAAGTAAATGTTGCTTGTATTACATGCTAGCAAATAAAAAAGAAACCCCATTCTTTATGATATTGTATCTATTGAGTTTAATAATATATTATTTGTCATTATATTTTGCAGCTAATGGGCAAACAACTGTACGATTGATTGGGGGAGAGACGCCATATGAAGGTCGTGTAGAAGTATATTATAATGGAAAATGGGGTACGGTTTGTAATGACTTTTTTGATTCCAGAGACGCAGCTGTGGTTTGTAGGATGCTTTCGTTACCAACGTAAGTCATATTTCGTTATTAGATACGAAGCGGCTGAGGTTGTCTGGCTAAACTGAATTGTTTTACAGGTTTCACAATTCAAACATCATTTCAAAACTTTGTGCTGTTGAATTATGAATTGAAATAATAAAACTTTTACTAAACAAGCTTTGTACGTTTTATACAACTGAAAACGGGATTATGCAATGCATCAAGATGCATTTGTAAATGTACTATATCCAACATGGAAAATGACCCTGCACTAGGACTCTAAATGAATAGAAATCAATAACTGTAATATAAGGTCAGCATTTTGTATTTTGTTTTATTTTGAAGCAAGGCCATTAATAGGTAGACGTCTGTCTGGTCCTGCACAGACTATTGTAGTTACAAATCTTTATCATGTGAGCAAAACAAATTTAATTAATCTGCTGAACAGTGTAATGTGTATTTTCTGATTTAAGACGTGGCGCTGTTGCTTTGAGAAATAATGACTTTGGGTATGGGACAGGTATAATATGGATGGACAATATGGACTGTGATGGAAATGAAACTGACTTAGCAGACTGTAGACATAATGACTGGGGTGTTAGCAACTGTGGTCATTCTGAGGATGTTGCAGTGCTCTGTTCAGGTATATTTCCTACTAGCTCACAGGGATTACGTACAATGTAGTATAGCTTTCAGGAGCAATAACTTCCGTCGCTCTGTTAGAAGTGTTGAAATGGTCCCGGTTGACTTATCGACGTGACCACAAACGATTAAAATAGGAAAATCTTTGGAAGTATTATAACTAACCTAAACGTTTCAGGTATGCCTACCCAGTCATTATCGATAAAATCAGCGGATTAAAATATACTGCAGTACCGTAAACCATTCAATAATCTATGTAGAGTTGTTGTTGAACAATTAATGGGTGGATGCGATTTATTACAGAAAGCATCTATATTGATTAATTGTGGTAACATGAGGCATTTTTCGCGATAGAATCTTCTTTGAAATTGTATTTTAAATAATTTATCATTTTACGTTCATTGAACACATAATCTATGTTTCGAGAAAATAATCGGCTAGATGTAGGGAGTGCCCCTTTAACCTTTACATAAACATTTTGAATGATCTTTTTAATCTCTAAACAAATACAAAAAGCAAATGATGCTACTCATGATTTTAAAACGAACTATGTCAATAAATGTAATTTCATTCTTACCTGCCGTCAATGTTTCAATGTTAACAGCAAGTGGTAACTCCTAGTACCCTAATATTTCATTGCATTTTATACATATGCATATTTATGCATGTTCCATGCATACACATTATTTGAAGACATATAAGAGAAATATGTGTCACTATATTGCATGAATTGCATGGAGATTTCAACTCTGAACATTGCTAACATTGGCCTACCGATATACTTTCTCTTTTGAAGCTATATTTATGAAATTTGGACCATGTATTCAGGTTTGTCTGTAGATTTTAACAAAAGCATTGGCTGACATTGACCATCTTTTCAACTTTTGAAGCTACAGCAGTGAAATATGAACAGTATGTAAAGTCTTCAATGCAGAATATAACTTTGACATTGACTGATATTGACATGAACGGACATTGACTGAATTTGACCTTTGGCATAGTTTTCTGTTTTTTTGTTTCAAGCTAGACAGATGAATTTGGGAATATGTGTTCTGTTTTGAAAACTTCAGTTACCAAACAATATTCGTATGACTGACCATGATTGTGACTCCGGACACGCTTTTCCTAAAGAGGAATAATATTCTGGTGACCGATATAGGGTCATCATGACCTTCTTGTCTTACACATTTTACCCTCCAATATTGTTATTTGCTTCAAAGACGCCGTAGCTCATGTTATTATTATTCAGGAAAACAATCTTAACAGCTTCAAACAGATGTCCAAATGCGAAAATCCCTTTGATCCACAGGGAATTTTCGGGTTACTTACAAAAGGATGCTTTTAATTGCGGGTATGAACAGGATGCATGCAAGTGATTAGAATAACATTCAACAATAAAACCACAACTTTTTTATAAAGCCGATTATTTTAAAAAGTAAATTATTGTTAACACAAAAATTGAGAATGTTTAAATAAAGCATGCTCTTTGCCTTTATAGTCAACGGTTATTGATAATAGTTTTTTTTGTATGTAACAGTCCCATTTTATCCAAACGAGACCGTGCGACTTGTTAACGGCAACTCATCATCAGAGGGTCGTGTTGAGGTTTTCCATGGTAACCAGTGGGGAACAGTTTGTGATGACAACTTTGACGATAACGCTGCAACGGTTGTCTGTGCAATGCTTGGTTTGCCAAGGTATTACAACCTTCAACTGTGCTAATCGCGTATCACACATCTGCACTTATGTACTCTGAGTTTAAGCTATAACTACAGCAAGTTTGTCCTGGTGTTATTGATGTTTTAATAACTAAACAGTTGTATTCATGTAAGTTCTTCATAGCGTATAAACGTAACATTACTGTTATGTGTTCATTCATCAATAAATTGCATCAAACCTTGAATGAAACTGTACAAAAGAGCCTATGTATCTTAAAAATACACATCGTGCAATTGTAATGAAAGGTTTTATAAAAGTTGAAGCA
>JAUMHA010417231.1:0-10491 GCA_032359765.1 Saxidomus gigantea
GCTGTGGGGCTCGTTTTGGGGAGGCTGCGTTTTTGGTACGTGGCATTCCCTGTTTGATATTATTTTTGTTTTTATATCACCAGTAACATCTTGTAGCCTAACTTGGGAATGATGCATACAAATGTATTTAGCCTCTTTGATAATTTGGCCGTCTCAGATGAAGTACAGAGGCATTTTCTGCTGCCCATATCTATGGAACTAGTAGACCTAGAAATATACATAAGCAATCATTTTAATTGTTAGATCATAGCCTTTCAACAAAGTATACATTTGACACTTTTGACTTTTTAAGAATGATACAATACAATAATACTGTCATATAACGTGTCATTTTTATTATGTATTAGGTAAAACAAAAATTAAATATTGCATCCAGCTAAAATTTGAAAGTATTTTTAGAGGACTTTGATAAACTGAACAGATCGGTTTCCCCAGATGACATAAAATCTTACAAATGAAAATAAAAATGCAGTTTAGCTTTTCGAATTTCATAGTTAGGTCAAGCAGCAGTCTGGATTGAGAGCTAAATATACTGGTCTTAGATAATAGGCTTTAACTTCATCAGTACTTATTGTTATGACTTCAAACTTTGCACACTTGTTTAGAATACCCAAGAAATCATGTCTGAGAATTTGTTTTGAGTTAAAAAAATATCTGTTGGTTAAAAAAAGGCGGGAATTTTGAACGGGGTGATTATGTTTGAAAGTGAATAAATTGTTTATTTCTAAAGCGATCTTTATGAAACGTGGTCATAGTGGAGACAGATGCTATAAAAACATACGAATTGCAGAAATTATATATAATTATGAATCTTGTATATACTATTTCATATTATGCAACAAAAGATTTTTGGGGGGATTTATGACAGTATGGGGATTTTTTATGGGGAATTTATGGCAGTATGGGGAATTTATGGCAGGTGGTATGGGTAGTATGGGTGATACTATAAACTATTAACCAATATAATTATGTCTTTTTATGTGGATTTTTTCCCATATAGACCTATGTGTAAAACAAGGGGGTTTTAACTAGTTTGTGTATTTGTTTTGACTGTATTTTGTTGTTTCTTTAGACAATGACTGAGGTTATTTCTTTCGAAATGTATTGGGTGGCCCTGAAAAGGGCCGTTGTTGGTCCTGAAAAGGACTGTTGTATTAGAGTTGCTTACTCATTCTGTTGTGGGGGTTATTTAACAGCTGTGGTCACCTCAGGTTCTGACCGCTTGTGTTCGAGTAGGTCGTACTGTGTCCTGGTTGGTAGTCGTGATGGTTATCTTCCCCAATCGTTTATGTACTATAGTTTTTCTTTTCTCTAAGGAGTGTCACAACCCTATCGAGGAATTGTTTTTTCTCCTGCTCGTTCCTGTTTTCCTCTTCCAGCTTTTGTGCTGTGTCCAAAGCTTTTTAAATCAGTTGTCTTCTCTCGGCTCATTTTTGTTCTTAAAAGACTCCTGTGTGAGTGGTTTAGCGCGCTGGGTTAGCTCATTAATGTGCTGCAGCTTCATGGTATTGATTTCCATGATATGGTGTTCAGCATGATAGAACAACGCATCAATTACTCTCTGGTTGTGTTGAATAGTATTCATGTTGACTGTACGCTGTGAACGGTCAGAAGGTACTGAATGTCTAAAAACGGCCTGTATTTATAAGAATCTATCGGCCAATGTTGACAAAGGAGACAATGAAGCATGAACCGATCAGCGTAGACTTTATAAAGTCGTGCTCGGTAAGTTATATAAAGATAGAGAAAAAACTTTAGATAAGAAATAAATGTGATAATAAAAAAGGATTTAAACTAGTTGTGTGTATGTGTTTGGACTATACAGTCCAAACTGTCTGCAACAACACGAAAGGGAACATCAACATTTTGTTGTTGAGGAGAAGTTGTTGCTCAAGGGAGGTTAGTTTGTTCATATATCACTGCTTTGGGAAATTCAAAATATGTCTTTGGAGATAGGTGTTTGCTCTTCGTAGTTGTTGTTTAGAGAGGTTGGACTGTATTTTATTGTTGTTTTGTGACAATGACTGAAGGTTTTTCTTTCTTTATTACTTGATTTGCCCTATAAATTGCCGTTGTGTTAGATCCTTTACCGGTCATTCATATTTTGTTGGCTTTTTTAAGATGACTACTTTGGTCGTAGTCAATGGTTTTACTGTACAATTATTGAGGTCGCTTTTACGTTTGCCTTTCAAACTGGGTTGCGCTATCTGTCTTGAGAGGCTGCTGTTTAGTGTCCACCTTTAACTCAACAGGGATGGCCTTTTTCTCTTTTGACAGTTAAAAAAAACATTTTTTTCTCCAGACGTTGTTTCTTATGGCGTAACTCTTTGGTGACGGTTGCTCCTAAATGGGTGACACTTGTCTGGAGAGACAGAAGTTCTTTTCATCTTTGTCATGCTGGTACTAAAGACACGCATCTCTTGCAAATAGTTTGTAGTATTTATGCATCTGGCCCCTGCTGCAGCTGTTGTTGTTGTTTATAAGACTGCTGTTTTAACTGCTGCTTAAACTGCTTGTACTCTTAATATTGATGCGGTTGTGGTAGTGGCTGGTGGGATGGTGCGGTCACGACTGTATAATTTCCCCACATCTGGAATCTGTGTTGTGTGATTCCCCTCTGGAATCTGTGCTGCATTTACAGCTAAAGTCAAAAGATCCGAGAAGTCGTTTTCAATGATGTTGACAGTACGCTGTGAACGGTAGGAATGTACTGAATGTCTAAAGAAATGGTCTGTATTTATATGAGGTCATCGGATTGACCTACTTTACTAGTATAGCAATGGTAAAATATATGCCAATCACGTCACATCAGCAAGAACACATCAGCGTAGACCTTATGAAAGTTGTGTTCGGTAAGTTATATTATGATAGAAAAACACTTATAATAAGAAATAAATGTGATAATAAAAAAGGATTTAAATTAGTTTTGTGTATGTGTTTGGACTATATTTCGTTTTTTGTTTTGTGACAATGAATTAAGGTCTTTATTTTTTTATTATTTGATTGGTTCTTAAAAGGGCCGTTGTGTTAGATTCCTTGCCATTTACTTTTTGTTTGGAAAATGACCAGTGACGTGAATAGGTTTGTCATCCTCCTTTTTTTACAGTTCCTGAGATATGCGAGTACGATAGGGTTATGGAAGACATACAATGTCCGATACTCCGGATGAATGGCCTCCAGATTCAGTTTAGCTTCCCCGTTTGCAACAACTATGCCCACGGCCTCTTGGAAGGGTTCAAACAGTTTCCGTAAGTTTTAACTTTCCCGAAACGCGACATGACTTTTTTACAGTTCAAAATCTATGATGTGTTTCAAAGAGGTCCATGGTTCTTCCACAAAATCACAAAACACTCGCTGGGCTAGAGCTGGAGGTAATACCCCAGCCATGGTTATTCAGTATGACTGAACGTGTAAAATCGGTCTGGATTTAAAAAGGAGTGAAGCCGAACGAGCCTTGTCTAAGCTGCATGCTGATTGGCCAATAGTTTGTTTGCTTGGTTAAGTGTAGGTCAATCCGACTCTGGTGCATTAAAGCAGGTTCGTTGGTAAATTTTATTCATTCTTTGTTCTCTGAGCAAAGCAAAACAGTCAAGATAGAAGTTATTGAGCATAAATTAAGAAGAATACAGACAGTCTAGAGACGATTGGATGTAATGATACAAGACTTGAATGTCTTGATAAATCAAGAGATAGTATGGCAAGCAGCCAGTGTACAACAGCACAAGCCAGAGCTAACAGAGGTACTGGAGTTAGAGCTGTATACGCAATCAACCGTTTTGGAAGCAAGCTCAGCGAAAAGCTGAAGGACTGTCCTGTATGCAGAGGAATGCATCTGTAAAAAGCAGGCAGGAAAACTAACGGCTCTTTTCAGGGCCACCCAATACATTTCGAAAGAAATACCTTCAGTCATTGTCACAAAATCAAAAATATAAAAAATAGAGTCTAAAAAAGCACCTTTTTAAAAGAAAAAACTGTTATCATTATAAATATGAAATAAGATTATCAATATGAGTATACATATTACAAAATACTTGAGATCCTATTCATATTAAAGTTGACCATGATTGGGTTAGCATATATCATAGCTTATTTGCTAGACGAGTTAGTATGGTGGTTTAGACAGCCTCAGTTGAGAAGAGAGGCAGACCAAGCAATGCAGCGAGTAGGTGCACGGCTAAGACGTGTACGAGAACTACGTGCAAGAGGCTTAGCTTGTATAACTCGGGAAAAAACCGGGTAAAAAACAACAGCCAACGGCCCCTTTTAGGTCCTACCAGCACAGTTCGGAATGAAAAAAACCATCTAGTATAAAGTACATTGTTTATATTTGTCGACCGAACCTGCTTTCCCTTAACTGTACGCTGATAAAAATGTAGGTCAATCCGACTCTGTGGATAAAAGCGAGTGTTCTTTTACAACGTATATTCATTTTACCATTTTACCATGGGTATGCAAACTTTGTTTTTTGAAGCGCTTGCTGTGTGCAGGAGTCCTTGGTAGATAAAGAAAATAGAGAAATAGAGAAGAGGCAGAGAGAAACAGCCCTGGAGGCCTTGTTTTGCCAGACGAGGAGTGAGTGACCAAGACGGCGTATAAGACCATGCTACCTCTCCAACTCTGAGGTGACCCCACAAAACTAATGGGGACAGAAAGAAGATTAATGACCCTATGGTAATGATAGGGAATTTATACCCCGATTTATCGGCGTTGTAAATCTCCCCAAACCAATGGCCCTTTTAGGGCCAACCAAATAATTGAGAAAGAAAATAAAGATTGTTTTTATTGTCACAATAATACATAATATTCAAAAAAAGATAACTCAATTGATTTCAGTGTTCTTGTTTCACTCTGTCTATAGTTTCCTTTTACGGCCTACTGTTATCTTATTGGGAGAGGTTACGGTTAGGTTCCTATTAAGGCTCCTGGTTAGATCCCTGGAAGCTTTCGGTAGGTGGGTTACGGAAGTCACTGAAGGCCCTGTTGGCAGCTCGGTCACGCTCGTCTCTTAAGCTGCTTAGCCAGGAGTTTTCCAGAAAATCCTTGGGTTTAACTGCAGTATTAAACAGGGCTGAATGATGGTCCTCTCCGGCTTTATGGTCAGTTTAAGACTATTTGGCCTCTCCTCCTCCTTTGGCTCCTCCGACTCCATTGGCTCCTCCTCCTTCTCTTATTTTGCCGGACTTGTATTGGCGTAGTGTCCTGGCTGCTTACAATAATAACAAGTCGACACAAAGCATGCGGGGGTCTTGTTGGCTTTAACAGAGCAAGCATTAGCGTAATGCCCCGGCTGCTGACAGCAATAACAGGTAATGTTCTCTGGAATCCATGTCTGTTGATCCCCTGTCCTGTCCCCTGTCTTCTCTTGACAAGCACTTGCAAAATGTCCCGGCTGGTGACAATGATAACAGACACGTAGACGTGTATTAATAGCATCTACATGCTTTTTAATATGAGCGTGTTTGGCTCCACGGCTGAAACTGATGTCGAGTAGAGATACTGGAGGAGTGTATAAAAGAGAGCGTATCTTGTGTCAGTCGTCAGTCAGGCAGCAGACAGACCTATGACCCTGGTACCTTACTCAGACACTAGCAACAGTAGCAGTAGTAGCAGCAGTAGGAGTAGCGATAAAGAAAAACAACTCAAGGAAGAACTTAAGGAAGATAAAAAGTACAGACTCTCCCTGTCAGGAAAAAAGAAACAACAACAACACAAACAACAAAACAACAGCAGCACCGCCACCAGTTCAAGATAGGTACCAAGACAGAGCCAAAGCCTAAGCCAGAACCTGATCCAGGGCCTGAAGCACCATCCAAGAAGGCAGCGTCCCCCTTGTTTGAGATAGAATCAAGTACAAGCCGCCAGTCTCGAAAGTTCAAAACCCAGAGTCAAGTGTATGATGTTATGTTTAAAACAAAGTCGTCCTTTTGAGACCACACATATCTTATTTCATGACCTGGTGGAGGCAATAAAAAGGCGATGCCGGGTAGTCAAGGGACAGCCAAGGGATCAAGTGCAAGTCTTTCTGTACCATCCAGGGTTAAATTGTGATATTTACATTCCGTTCGATCATGTCGGCAACATCACAGGGGGCGATTGTTAGACGAGTGTGAACGTGTAATGCAGAGTAATTAAGACTTAAATATTCATGATGGAGGCATTTCACCTGAAATAACATACATCTCAATGCCAGAAGAGTATGGAAAGGCCAGACATCATGGGTCACATGTGAGTATTTGGCAGATGGCCCGCCTCAAACGAAATATCGTTGCCATTAAGAACACCGAAGACAGTATGTGTTTGGCTCGGCCGATTGTGGTGGGGATGTGTTATGAGAACAAACAAGGCACGGTCGAATGCCGGAAACGATGGAGTCATATACGTGATTCCAAGTCAGTCATACAGAGGAGAAAAGCTCAAGCCATACTGGATCGAATGGGGATCGGATATGACCGGTCGTGTGGTGTGAATTAATACAATACCATTTAAGAGTGTTTGTACCCTGTCTATGTGATCAAGATCCACCGACAACATGCAAGATGTGAATTATTATTAAAACTTAAAAGTATGACCCGAGACAGCAAGGTGATTTACGTGTACCACCATCACGATCATTTTGACTGTATCGTGTCCATGACAGGCTTTGCCGGAGTGAGCTATTATTGCGAATACTGCAATATGGGGTTTTCAGGCTTCATAGTTGTTTCTCAAAAAAGACTTAAACATATGGTTGCTACAAACAGGAGGTGCAAAAGACACACGCCTATGTTCAACAATTGCTTCAAGAAATACTGAATTCAACTGAAATACTGAGGGCATCAGTAACGTTCACTCCCATAGATCCTAGGAAATTAGAAATAGAAATTTAGGAATTTTTCTACCACAAGCAAAAGCCTCACTGGAAATCAAGATTTAAAGAAAAAACTGAAACACTATGATAAATAGGTAAAAACATGTTACTTTAAAAAAAACTGTTATTTTATGTTTTATGATTTCTACAGACAACAAATGAAAGATATGTGATTGTTAATCATATGCTCTTATATGTCATTTTGCTACTAACTTTTCAGATCGTTGCTGTCTATCTGTAAACTCGCTATATTTCAACCTTATTCAATTCCAAATAAAAAAAAAGTCACCGTCCTTGATTTCGCGCAACATGAGTATGTTTTCTTAGTTTTTAAGGTTTCAAAAGAAATTAAAAATCGGCAGTCAAATCAGTTTTTCTTTTTTTTCTCTCCTCGAAACAATAAATTTTATAATGCTTATCAGGTGTATAACTGATGAAATGCATCTTCGAGGTAAAGGCATTACCGAACGATACATCAGCGCCATAAAGAAAAACAAGAGCTGTCCCCCACAAGTGACTAATGCCCCCGAAAGAGGTGTCTCACAGTCTTTGTCCTCTCCATGTGCTCATTAATTGTGGTATGTAATTTTCAAATCCATGCAACACATCGGCTTGATGTGCTAGACATTTGTGCCAAGTTATTTTTAAATCAGTCAATGCATGACAAAGTGATAGATCAGACACGAATGTGTGCAAATATACAGGACTCCATTACCTTCAAACTTTAAGTGTGACCTTGACTTTTGAGGTAGGGACGTGGGTCTTGCACGCGACACGTCGGATAAATGTGCTAGACATTTGTGCCAAGTTATTTTAAAATCCTCTAATGCATGAAAACTTCTAGTCCGGACACAAATGTGTGCATATATACAGGATTCCATTACCTTCAAACTCTAAGTGTGACCTTGACCTTTGAGCTAGGGACGTGGGTCTTGGGTGCGACACGTCATCTTGATGTTTTATATATTTGTGCCAAGTTATTTTAAAGTCCTTCAATGCATGACAAAGTTAAGTCCGGACACGAATTTGTAAGTGGGGACTTATCAGACGGACTTTGTGAGGTTATCCCTTTGATCTTTCTTTGATCCTTTTCAACCCCACAGTACAATTATTTAACCCCACAATGCCATTTTTAACCCCATAATGACGGAATGTACTCAAAGAACCTCACAATGCTGAGTTGTACTCAAACCCTAACCCCGTAATGTCTACTGGGCATAGACGGACAGACGGACGGACGGACGGTGCGATTTTAACATGCCACCCTTCGGGGGCATAAAAAATGTTCAATTTGTTTTTCATGCATGCTACTAAATTCACACAGTTTTGAATGTATTAATTTACATTTGAATAAGTAAGCATTTGTTGGGACTAAGCGCATCAAAAATTGGTACTGGGAATTTCTTATTTTTGTATCAATGGTTGTTTGGAAAATTTTACAATAAATTGTCTTCCAATCTAGATCCTTTTTTTGAAGACTTTTTTTCCCATGCTGATTCAGTTTTTAATTTTGACATTTTAATGTTTTGTATTTGTATTGAATACAACATCTTATTCGGTTGTTTTGATTGTTTTAGTTTTTTTGGAAGGTATTGTTCTCTCGGAGAATTGGATAAATGTTCTTTTGTTCAGCTGTCTTTTATTTATTTATTGGTACATTACTTATAACCTTATAGTATTTTAGGAAATCATTATTTGGTGTAATGTATAGAAATTGAAACATCTCAAAAGTATAAAATTCTTTTATTCTGTAATCAAAGAAATGTTCAAGATGTTTTATACCTTTGTCATACCAGTTCTCATTATAAACCATTTGCTTTTGTATTTTTATTTTAGAGTTATTCCAAATAATCTGTTTTCCGTCCACGTTGTGCTCGAATGGCTTTATTGTATACCACGCCATTAATGTGTCTGAAAAGAAGCTATTTTGTGGACATAATTGTTCTGCGTCTTTTACACTGATATTGCAATCAAAAATAAGGTATCTTCCATATTGTTTTATTATATTTTCATAAGATATTTCCCAATCTCCTTTGTAATTAGTGTCAGTAAGTCTTTTTATCCAACAAGATTTAATTGAATACACATATTTTTTAATGTCTACCACTTTTAAACCTCCTAATTTATATTCTAAAGTCAGCAATTCGCGTTTGATTTTATCTGGTTTACCGTCTCATATGAAATTATACATTGTTTTACTTATGACTTATAAGTTTTGGAAGTGAAAACGATTTAATAATTGTAACTTTGCCGAGAAGAGTAAGTTTTCTGTGTTGCCATTGTTTTAAACAGTTCTTAAAACTTACAAGTTTTGGATTTAAGTTTTATGTGATATTTTGTTGTGGATTATTTGTAAAAAATACTTAATTATTATTTGTGGCTGAGCTGATATGAATTTGTCTGGCTTTCTTGTTTGCATATCCATGAATGATATAAACAATAAGGTCCGCAAGAAGAAAATTCGAGTTGCAGCAATTTGTAAAATATTTAATCCACAGTCATTGACAAGTTGCAATTCAGGGAAAGGATTTTAACGATACTAGTTTCCTAATATCAAACTATAAATCATTTACAAATAAAGAAAGGCACCTTTTTCAACCCACAAATTGTCTCTTCAACTATGCTAATACACAGAAATAAAAAGAATAAACATTTCAGGTAGTATTCGACCTTTGTCCGACGTCAGACGTCAAAAAGCGAATTTTCTCCGATTGTTATGAAATATAGCCTGATGGTATTAAAACATAATTTTTATTGCACGCATTGTTATTGTTTTAATTTTCAATTTTCATTTCGTTCCCTAGTTACGCTACGTTGAATGTCGATGGTGTAAAATCAACGTTTTACATGCATACCTGGCTCAAATAAGACCCTAGAGAAATTTTAATAACACCATATGATAGTTTTCTACCTGCGGAATACGAACATATAAAGTTTAAGATGCTTTATATGTCAATTGTTACAGCGAAAATCGTTTAATACTGAAAATCCGCCCATTTCTCCACTCGAAATTGTGATTCCCGATTAATTTTACAGTTAGTTTTGGTCAACGGAACGGATTCAATCAACTAACGACTCACACGGTGATTTAACGTAGATGCTAGTAAAACACATATCACATTTAAAAAGGGGGTTTTCGAGGATTATTATCTCTCAAAAAATTGCATGTCATCTAATAATCCGGTTGTTTTGTCTCTGCCCATTTCTCTCCATTAACATTAATGTTGAAATGCGCCTAAAAACCGGTCCCTCAATATTCCAAATTCCGGCCGATAATTTTGGCTCAAATATGACATTTTGTATTAAAGTGACATTATGCGCATTTTTTCAAGTAACAATCCAGCTGAAAATGGTGTGTGTACAAAAGCATAGAGGAAATAATAGCTTTTAACCAAATACACCAAACTCTTCCCTGTCATGAAAAAATAACTTTCCAAATATTGATTTCTTATTTGACTGGGAGAGTCAATTTAAGAAAAGAACAATTGCATACAGGAGTTGCTTCCCTTCCACTGCTGAAATCTCTACCAGCATCAACAACGACACAATCAACTATCATTTTATCATTCCGATTTTTTTTATATCTAAAGCACCAATTTCAAATACTAATGCGGCATAATCATTAATTTAACACATTTAAATGC
>JAUMHA010417242.1:0-10491 GCA_032359765.1 Saxidomus gigantea
TTAGTAGAATATGGTATGTACGTGCGGATGAGAATATCCGGCTCTCGGGGAACTGTTTTGGCGGTAACTCCTCGGCATAGCCTCGTTACCGCCAAAACAGTAACCCTCGAGCCAGTTTCCCCATCTGCACGTGAAACCAGTGAAAGATTCTTAGTCGTGTGAAATACGCAGGCAATAAATTTTCAGAATTATACTTATTAATCAAATAATAACTGTTATAACTATACATTGGATTGCTGTTTCAAGTCCTTAGCCTTACCGCGCTTATTTGAAGTTGAAATGTTTAGGAACACACCGTTCACTTTTTCTGACTAACCCGTTCACTTTCCAAGACTACTCCGTACACAAATATGTCGAGACTGCACCGTTCAAAGCACGTTCTAAATAATTCAAATTTTCTCCAAGAAAATATATGGATTTGTCATATTCGCCTTGCAGAAAGTAGAAGAGGGGTTTTCTTCATTGTTAACAATCAATTTAGGGCCATTCTTAGCATTGAACAGCATCTAAACACTAATTTATGGTCGTCTTCTCGATTCGATTTACAAACGGACATCATGTGTTACGTCATATACTTGTGTTTTGAATGCATGTGGTGCATAATTTCAGTATCTGTGCATAGGTTTATTCTATTCTGAGTCGGCGTGGACCCAATTACACTTTTATAAAGTGGGTTAAATACTAGAAATCAGCTGAAATAGAGGACACCTACATGCGGCATGTTTCCATGTCAGCCATCTTTGAATGACTACACCGTTTCGGCTACATGACAGTGTTGTCGTAACGTTAGTTGGAGTAGTATCGTTAAATTGAGCCGGGGCGTTTTGCTGATACAGTGATCACCCCCGTGTTATATAACTCTCGTGAATTATATGTGACGTAACGTTACTCCCAAAACAAAGCGTCTAAACATCGTTTGATTTTATATCATAATCTGCATTATTTCGATACGTTAGCAGTAAGAAATCTTTTAAAGTGGAAGACGATATGCAAGAAAATATTTCTATCATGAGACATTTGGTTCAGATGGGAATATCCGTCACCTCGGATAACTGTTTTGAGGGAACGAGGCTCGGTGACGGATATTTCGATCTGAACCGCGAGCTCATGACAGAAACTATTATTATTTAGATCTATACACTTTCCATTTTAAGTATAATTTAACTCTTCTGTGCGTTATTAATAACATTTAAAAATTATTATTCACTGTCAGGAAAGCTACTCGATACTTTGAGAAATGTCGCAGTCAGGTTTCCAGCCTTTTATGCAAGCTAGCTCGAAGAGAGAGAAAAGACTACAATACTTTGATGACATGTGTGAAGAAATAACCCCTGATAAGGATGACAAACAAAGGTCCAGGGCTTACGTTGATAAAAGACTGAGAAAAATAATCGGTCACGTTAGAGACCAAGAGTACGGCGATATCTACAATCATCAGATTGTAAAGGCTGGGAGTTATCCCATAAACGCAAAAATTGGGAAGGCGGACGAGTTTGATACAAATATTATTTTAAACATACAACCAAAAAGGTTCATCCATAAGGAACACTTGTATTACACAACTGAGGCAAATTTTAATCAGGTGAGTATAAATTTGCAATTTATGATTTGTTTTTCTCCGATGAATGATGAATGATCTAGTTTTGGCGTTCTCCGTCCCACCATTCTGTCCGCTTGAAATATGGGCTCCGGAGGGGTTATGCTATTTTTGATACTCTCCACGTAGGACATTTAAACAATTTGACAGAACTTATTACAGGTACCTAATTACTGTCTGCGAACATTCTTATATAGCATTCTTTGAACTTGAACCAGAAGTCACTTTCATTTCCCTACATACTTTGTTTGCTGCACTGTTAATACAGTTTTAAACTTATTTGGTCGACTCTTTTAACGCGTTAACACAGCCATTGATTACTAGTATTACGAATCGTTTCTTGATATATATCTAGTCCGTAAGCAAAGAATGTTAAGTGTGATGAAATGCTCATGCATATTTCTAGCTTACATAAATAATCGACAACCAGTAAAGTACCAATTTGTGGGCAGTAAGAACATTTAGAAACACCCGAGGTAGAAAATGTCATTGTTGTAAGTTCCCGAAATATTGTTCGAGCAGATCAATTTCTTCAGATGAGATTTCAGTTTATCGAGTTATGCAACGTGAAAACGTCTTGTGTACTTCTAAACATGCTTTTTCAAGACTTTAGTTTTGTTTATACTAATTTATTTTAGCTAGTTTGTGAAGAAAGCTTTGAGCTTATCGAGTCACTCTCGAGTCCGCTTCCTGAAAAATCGGTACTGGTGTCATATTAGGAGGTACGGTCGTGACCTTGGTGGGGCTCAAACCCGCAACCTCGGTCATGAGCGGCAGACACCTAAACCTCTACCCACCGCCCCCCTTACGTCCTAACGTGTACGGATTCTTGCATTTGTGTTGAAAGTATCCGGAAGGGTATCTCATTTAAAGAAAAATGTTAAGAATGTATGTTGTAGCAGGAACATGCACATGTATAACTGTACTCCAAAGTATGTAGTTTTGGTTATTGCAGAATGCTTTTCAGGCAAACTTACAGACAGATGTAAAATTGGTGAAGACAACCTATCCTAGTCATTTTATACCTAATGGTTATGTAGTTGTGGAAGTAGACAGCCGTGAAGCACCGCCGTATTTTCGACATGAAAAACACATGATGTTTAGTCCTGGTACAATTATCAACCAGGGCAGTAAAGCGGAGTACATCCATGTCATTCCACGAGACGTGAAGCAAGACCTCCATAAAAAAATTAAGGCAGCGAAAACTGCTTTAAATTTAGATGGTAATTAATTTATACGAACTACTCAAACAAACTTGTATACAGGTTCTATTTGGCATTCCCAGAAAACCTATTCAGATTTATTGGCTTATCGATGTAATTGTCTCCCTTGAAGCTGCTTATCAGGTTTATCGATTAAGCGTTATCGATTTTTTATGCCCAATGAATTTTATGGGAGAAAAATCTTTAACTCATCAAAAGGTAGCAAAATCATTATCTTACAGTATTTATTAAGTTAATGAAGTAATCTACATTATTTCCACTTTATTTCAATATATTATTTCAATATATTTGTGCTTCCCTTTTCATTGAATTAAGTAACTATTTTAAGGCTTGAATTTGTCCTCACGTTTTCTAAAGATGGCTAAGTTAAGCATAATTGACACAAAGCATTCAGCGACAAATCTCTAGTGAACCTTTTTACTGTAACTTTGTAGTGAAACTTTCTACTGTAACTTTGTAGTGAAACTTTCTACTGTACCTTTGTAGTGAAACTTTCTACTGTACCTTTGTAGTGAAACTTTCTACTGTACCTTTGTAGTGAAACTTCCTACTGTTACTTTGTAGTGTAACTCAAATCAAAATGTCAGACTCGTTTAATGCCATGTTCTAAACGAGCAATGCAGTTTCTATATGTAATTTTCAAAGTCATAATAGTCCGAAAGACTTCAAAATCTCAAGACTCAAATCTGTTTATATATTCTGTTATAGACACTAAATTCTCTGAGATTAAACTTGTTGTAATTGATCGATCATTGTGACACTTGTCTAAGTGAAACTGGTTTCCAAAATGATTAGCTTTCATTTGGCATGAACACTTATCAATATTAATGTGTTACCTCATTTAAGTCAAAATGAATGTGAAATTACTATCTTTGATATTTTTACTGTTGGTAGTAGGTATATATAAAGAATTTTAAAAAGCGAAGTTTCGTTAATCAATGTCTCGAGATAAATTCAGAACTGAAATAAAACCGATTAAACTTCCATGCGATATTTATGTATTATGAAATTGTACTTTCAGGGGTAAGTGTGAACAATGCCTGTCATGGACCTGCGTTAACCCTGACGATTACCCCTGGTCAAAAGTCGGATATTTCGTACAAGATCAGCGTGGACGTGACGGTATCTCTGAAGTGTTCACTTGCGTTTAAACACTGGCCTAGAGAGAAAACTTACAAAGCCTTTGACGCATCGCTCATCGATGCTGCCATTGACGCAGGCATCCATTTAGTACCGAAGAAGGATCTGTTCTGGGCAATATCCTACTCTCGTGCTGAACGGGCTCTTCTGTCTAGTATAGATAAAGGGTTTGGCTGTAGAAAGCGAGTTCTGAAACTCTTGAAGAACTATCTGGCGATTTGTCAGTCAAGATCAGCCAGTAAACTTCCTGGGATGAGCTCACATGTTTTAAAGGTACAGGTGATTTTGTTTCATTTATTTCATTCTTGGACTCTTTCAGCTAAAGAAAAAGATGTGTAAGATATGAACTCGGTTATAATGCTGTGATGAAACGCTGGTATGTTTTGATAATTAAGTAAAATGTTATAACGGAGGCAGTATAGTTTTTGAAATTCAAGTAATTTTATCAGATACTTATTGAATCCATTAATGTTTTAACAGACCCAGGTACTTTGGTCTTGCGAATTGCATGCTGGTGAGTCAGGCTACTGGAACCATGACAACAGAGATATTTGTCTGACAAACACTATGTCAGAACTTGTGAGATCTCTAAGACAGGCAAAACTACACGACTATTTTGACACTTCGTTAAACATTCTTCAGGACAAGGATCAAAACGTACTAGAAGAATTGGCCAATTTCTTGACCACTGAGTGGAATAAGTTAATGACGGTAAAGTTGCTTTGTTTTGTCAGTCAGTATATCAGGGTATTCAAAACATTAATGCACATTAATGCACCTACTTCAGAAACTGGATATGTAGCATTGAGTAGAAGCCCTCTATCTAAATAATTGAAATCATAATCTTTAGATCAAATTGACCCATCCCAATCGTCATTTCATAAAACTTGTATTAGAAATATTTTGAATATCGTCTTGTCCTAACGTTAAAGGAACAGAGCTTAGAGCTTGGCTTGTAGCATTGACTACAAATTTCAGTCAAAGCTAATTTCATGCCAATGAAGTTAATAATGGCCTACCCCGAGGGAGGATATTTCATATTAGAACAAACGTTGAAAATGGTCCTTTCAAAAATTCTTATGGCAAAGAGCTTAGATATTCAGTTTGAAGTTTGCTTAAAGTTTATTCAACTCGTAACATATAGTCGCTGACACTTTAAAAATCGTCGTATCGTAATAATTTAAGGCCCTGATGTTTAATTTGTAGCATTGTCCAATGTCTTTCTACCACATGTTTCAAATGATGTCCCTTGGCTCAATATTTACAGAGAACAGAACCAGTATTAAGTGTACAGCGCCATGGCTCTACTTGGTTGAATTTGCATGAGCAAAACATATACATACCAAAATACGCCGTCCAGAGAACAAGACCTTATCCGGTGAGTTAATTCTATTCATTTTTGTAATATTAAAAGCAACGTTTAATGACATAAATACCTCCAGTATATGTTCCTTGCATTAAGTCAATACTAGTATGATATTAGCATTTAAAAGAATGTACGCTCACATGTAAATACTATTATACTCAAAGGCAAAAGCTAGAAACGCACATTTTCAATTTGTTATCATTTGTAGGAAATAGAGCAGCACGCAATTATTCCTGAATTTTTGCAGGTGGTAAAGTTCACTATCAGGTTGCATAAAATCAAGATGAACAAATTCATTCAAAACTGTTTTCAATTTGTACCAGAATGTCTATCTCTCAGTACCAACCTCGGTCTAACTGATCACATAAAATTTAAAGTTTAACGGTAAAGTTGGGTTTGTTCCGCCGGTCAGTATATAAGGGTATTCAAAACAGAAAGCACCTAATGCAAAAACTGGATAAGAAGCATTGGGCAGAAGCCCTCTATCTAAATGATTTAAATCATGCTCCTTAGATCAAATTGACCCATCGTGACCCCAATCGTCATTTTTTAAATTCGGTTCAAATTTTGCTTAAAGTTTAATTAATTTGTCACATAAAGTTGCTGAAACTTTACAAATCGTCCTATCGGAAAAAATCAATGCCCTTTTGGTTAATTATGTGTTTCTACCATATGTTTCAAATGATGTCCCATGTGTCAGTATTTACCACGACCAAAGGTTATCACTAGACTAAAAAGTATGCCTATAATGATATTCTAACAAGATCATTCAACGTATTATGAATGTAGCTAAGGCGGGTAACATTTAGAAATCTCCTTATCTGACAGCAGTTGTCTCTTAATCACATAACTTGGCAGTTCTTATTTTTATGTGATCTTCTACGAAAAATGTTTCAAGCATTTTATAGGTGAAGTGTCAAAAACGCTTTTAGCTCACCTGGCACAAAGTGCCAGAGTGAGCTATTAGGATCGCATTCCGTCCGGCGTCCGTCGTACGTCCGTTAACATTTTTCCTTCAAACGACATCTCCTCTATATCCAATAGGCTAATGATGATATAACTTGGCAGGGAAGTTTCTTGCATGAAGCCCTTTCATAATTGTTCAAATAATTCTATTCCATGGAGAACTCTGGTCGCTATGGCAACAGAAAGGAAAAACATTAAAAACATCTTCTCAAGAACAGGAAGGCCTAGAGCTTAGATATTTGGCATGTAGCATAAACTAGTGGACCTCTTCTAAGATTGTTCAAATTATGACCCCCGGGTCAAAATTGACTCTGCCCGGGGGTCACTTTTTCCACAGTCTTAATGTAGGAAAAACTTTAAAAATCTTCTACTCTGAAACAACAAGCATTTAGCATGTGGCATGTCCTAGTAGACCTCTATCAAGATTGTTCAAATTATGACCCCGGGTCAAAATTAACCCCACCCGGGTGTCACTTATTTTTATATAGGCTTAATGTAGGAAAGCTTTAAAAATCTTCTACTCTGAAACCACAAGGCCTAGAGCTTAGATATTTAGCATGTGGCATTACCTGGTGACCCTCTACCAAGATTGTTCAAATCATGATCCCTCGAAGAAAAATGACCCTGCCCGGGGGTCTCTTGATTCAACATAGGCTTATAAAGAGGACACTCTTGAGCCCAAGGTCAAAAGTGACCATTTCTGCTATTGATGATCTTCTATTATAGCCAATGGTAGCCAGGTGAGCGATATAGGGCCATCTTTGCCCTCTTGGTATTACATAGGCTTATGTATGAAAAAACTTAACAAATCTTCTTCTCTGGAACAACAAAGTATTGAGCTTAGATATGTAGCATGTAGGATCACTTGTGAACCTCTACCGATATTGTTAACATTATGAACCCAGGGTCAAAATTGACCCCGCCCGGGGGTTACTTGTTTTTATATTGGCTTACTAGTAGGAAACACTTAAAAATCTTATTCTCTGAAACCACAAGGCCTAGAACTTACATCTTTAGCATTTGGCATTGCTTAGTGGACCTCTACTACGCTTGTTCAAATTATGACCCCCGGCTCAAAATTGACATCGCGCGGGGGTCTTTTGATTTTACATAGGCTTATATAGGAAACACTTTAAAATCTTATTCTCTGAAACCACAAAGTCTAGAGCTTAGATATTAAGTAAATAGGATCACCTAGTAAACCTTTACCAAGATTGTTAAAATTATGAACCCAGGGTCAAAATTGACCCCGACAGGGGGTCACTTGTTTAAATAAAGGCTTATGTAGGAAAAACTTAAAAAATCTTATTCTCTGAAACCACAAGACCTAGAACTTACATCTTTAGCATGTGGCATTGCTTAGTATACCTTTACTACTTTTGTTCAAATTATGACCCCTGGCTGCGGCTCAAAATTGACCCCGCCATAGGGTCTCCTGATTTTTCATAGGCTTATATAGGAAAAACTTTAAAAATCTTTATTTTTGAAACCACAAAAATAATCCTTTCTGCTATTGATGACCTTGTATTACAGATAACGGTAGTCAGGTGATCGATATAGGGCCATTTTTGCCCTCTTGTTTGTACTTATGGTGTAAAAGAAAATCATGATTTTTTTTATTTCTGTTTTATTAAAGCGTTTCAATAATATACCTTTAAATATAATAAATTTATATGTTTAATCGACTATCTACACAGTTCAATTGATCATAACTTTATAAGAGCTTCTCGCTTAAGTCTAGAGCAAAGTTATTAAGAAAGACTTCTCGAGTAAATCAAAGACAATACAGCTTACTCAAAAAATAATTTCTGAACATAGCTTCGTCAAGATTAGGTATTTATAATTGCTTCAACACGTTCATATAGACTCAAAAAAGTTTTTTTCAAACAGATTACAATAGGAAATTGGAACAATAGCATACGGTCAACTTTATTGTATTTAGTAATAGAAATATCGTCCTACATCTACTTGAATATTACTTTGTCTACATTGTATATATTTTTTGCGAATAAAATTTGTAGATGTCACTGAGCAGTGGCACATGTCTAGCATTGGCTTCAAGGAAACGACCAGCAAGCTATACAACTCATCTTTACGAAAACAAAAGGTTTTACTTAAGTCCACAGACTGTTCCAATGAAAACGCGTACGCAAGAGCATCTTGATGATATTGTTTCCAAGCTTCTGCTCGATAAAGCTGACAAACAGGCATCCAAACGTCTTGTTGATAAGACGCTGACACAAATTATGAAGTTCGCAATCTTTCAAAGTGGAGGTGGAATGTACAGGCAGCATGTTGTGAAAACAAAGATAGGTAAAGCAGACGAGCTCGATGTAAACATTCCATTGAACATTGAATGGAAGGTAGTACGTTTCAGCGGGAAAGTAAGATATGGATTTGGAGATTTAGACACTTCTGTAAGTATTCCGTAGGTCAATTTTCATAATGCCCTAGAACGAGATCTAACTATGTATGTTTCATTTCATTATTTATTTATTTATTTCAGCTACAACATTTATCATACCACGGAAAAATATTCGACTATCTGTTAATTCTGTTGTCAGCCACTTGAATTTGTATTTACAGTAAAATACACTAAGTTAGAAAAAAAATGTATATAACAGAAACAATAACCAGTCCTGTGCTAGACAATTAAATAATCTGCGGAACGTAAACCTGATATTTTTTTAACATTAATACATGTACACCTAAATTGACTTTTGACTGTAAATTAATGTTTTATTTCAGAACATGCAAAACTTGCATAACGGTCAGTATCTTTGCTACGTACCCGAAGGCAACCGAATACCACCCGGGTGTGCAGTTGTTGAAGTAGGGGTACATCGTAATAATTTTGCTGGACATCTTTTTCCTACTCGTTCGAGTAGAACAAACGTTCCGGAAAGGTTTCTGCATGAAAATTTGGAAACACATGCCAGTTCTCTGTATTCAAAAACTATCCGGTCCAGGCTCACACGAGGTAGGCTGAGCATACAGCCAGCTTTAGTTGGTTCTGGCTCCCACGCGACTTCAAACAGGTCAGCTACACACCCCAATAATATAGACCTTATTCCATTGGATGTTAAAAAAGACCTCTTTGATAGGATGGCATGGAGTCTACTTTTACAGCTGGACACATGTAAGATATTAGAAATATCATCAAACTCTTCTTTTCATGTCTTTTGCTCTAGGTTCAGTTAGATGAGTGGTGTGAAATGGCAGTTTTTCTAAAAAGAATAATGGTTTTGATTGTTATACTAATTACATTTAGCCTGGTATTGGTTCTGGAGGAATAACCCCTACCAATTAAAATAAGAAGTGTTAATACTGTCATTCAACATAACATCTGTACAATGTTTAATCAGATCAATGGTAGAATTTTTGTCAATTGAAGAAATAACGTCCGTAGACTTTCACGTTCACATGCCGTTTAGAACGTGGGTTATTTCTATGACCGGGTTTTGGTATTGCGCTTCTCCAAAAGAAGACCCATTGGTCGCAACAGTTGAATAGTGATGGGTAGAAAGTTAGTTAAAAACACAAGTTGAACTGAAGCGGATGTATACTTTACCTAAATAGTTTCTTAGCGTGAATCTAAATTTTATATTTTCATACTTTTAGTGGCAGTGGACTTTAATCTCCTCAAGTATAAATTCCCGGCTTGTACGCTCCAGACAGTATGTATTTATCATGCTAAGCCTGTGCAAAACCCTGAGCAAAACCAATATCACTTGCAATTGATACAACAGTACGTACTTGTAAGCTGAAGTGAGTTGTGAAATAAATTCAATTCAATGAGCATTTGTGTAGTATTTTATGATAAAATATGCTCTCTGCATAAACTCACTGCATTAAATTTAAGAAATACTCTTTAATACAATAGATACATTAGGTACATGGATCTTTGAAACAAAATAATTGAGCTATCTGCTTAATGTCATAGTTTGCCTGATGTCATGGTCTTCTCATAAAAACTTCGACAATATCTATCCTTTCTAATGCTATATATGTTTCCCCTTGACTAAAAAAGTGTACTTCTGGCATTGCCTGATCCAACGCTTATCCCGTTTTTATGCCCCCGAAGGGTGGCATATTAAAATCGCACCATCCGTCTGTCCGTCTGTCTGTCCGTCTGTCTGTGCGTCCCCACTTACAAATTCGTGTCCGGACTGTAACTCTGTCATGCATTGAAGGATTTT
>JAUMHA010417264.1:0-10490 GCA_032359765.1 Saxidomus gigantea
ATCTCCTGAAATAGAGGAGATGTCTCTTAGATTCAGAGATATCTTTTTAAATTATTAGATATCTTTCTTTTCATAGACTGATATATATCTCATGCTTTATGTGATATCTCCCAATGCTTAAGGTATACTTAAGTGTAATAAAGAAATCTCTACCGTACAGAGATGTATCTCCTACACCAAAATATATCATTCTTTGAAAAGAGATGTATGTTTAAAGCTCAGAACTGAGATATCTAATCTGTATGAAAGAAATATCTCTATCAAAACAAAAGCTGTCTCTTGAAATTAGCGAGATATCTCTTTTTGGAATAAATAGTAAAATGTCTTGCTGGTGTGGAAGTGTAAATGGTGTCCGGTGTAGATCTTCATTTAAAAGTTACTTACTGTAGTGATTGTAAGTAATGATGACACAAACTATGTTCATTAGCTCAACACACTTCCCCTGTGAACGATAAAAATGGTGATTACTTTCTGCCGATACATTTGTAGGATAGTATCACTTGACGGACGTAATAAATTGAATTATTTTTCTAATATTTAACTTTAATCGTGGATATCCGCACGTAGCGCGGCAAAATAGGGATATCATACATATCATCTAACAAAGCGAGTGTCATGACTGCCACGTCATGCTCCACAACAATCTTCTGATATTGGGGGCTCTATAAATTTCCGGTTTTCTGTTCTCTAATTGAAATACCAGGCTCACTGCTTTCCCGTTGGATTTTAGGTTATTTGAATTTGATTGGCTGTATCTTTTAGAGTTTTGAGAAGCTAAGGTTACTAGTAGGGAAACTATTGCAATTATAGAGTTTTGTTTATTTTAATATTTACAATAATTTTGAGAAGCTAGGCATTTATTATGACCAATTTACATAGATAGTTTTCCTTATTTTCATTTTTAAATTTATGTTATGTTGTCATCCGATAAATCAGTTACAATAGGTGAAGCTGCATTTCACATTTTGGATTTCCACTATGAACATAACACAGGCAGTTAAATAGGTTAAAATGTTGAGTTTATCAGATACAATGTAACAGCAAGCTAGTGAAAATTATTCATCATAATTTTTGAAAAGGGTTAATTTAAGCACAATACATTACATATACTATTAATTTCCCTGAAACTAAAAGCGCACATTTCCTTAACATACTAAAACCACTGTCCTCCAATCAAATACAAACTGTAGTATGCTTTGAATAGTGTTCTAATATATGACAGATACATTGTACTTACACAAAACGACCTTTAAAACAATGAACCTGATATGATAGAATGCCTCAAGTATTGTATTGTGTGACAGAGTTCAAGGCAGGTCTTTATAATGTCATTTGATTGTTTCATATGTGACATACTTCCATGTATTGTGTTCTTAAATAGCTTTGATATAAATACACTTATTGTCCATTGTATAACCAAAACAAGAAATAGAAATTTCATTAACATAAATATCTATAACGTTAATGTATTGGTTCATTCATTATACGTGCATATTTACATATATTTGAAAATTAAACGTCAATTTAAAATTAGTGCAGACGGTTTATAAAAAATAGCTTCTTGGTAGACCATGACATCATAAACTGAAACTGTTCTGTGTAATTAGTGTAAATTACAGTAACCGTTCAATGGCCGAGGGTCATGTGTTCGGGCCTTCAACCGACACATGTCTTTTTATAAAAAAAAATATGAGAAAGTTGACAGTTTCTTACGGAGGATAGGTTTGTAGTATTGGGCCTTCGTTAGGAAAACTGCCCGCCTGTAAAAATAAGTGAAACACTAACAATGTAATCACCAAGATATCGTTTAAATGATATCTGATGATTGTACAAATGTATGTACATTGTAAAATAATGTACAAATACGAAACTCCAGTATTTTGTCTTAAACGGAACTAAAAACATTATTATACTGTATCATTAACAAGTTCATGCTTTTTTAAGAAAGATTTTTATTTTAATATTTTGAACAGACTATTTTCTCTAAAGTAGACTGTGCATTATATAATAATAATAATAATAATAATAATAATAATAATAATAATAATATCTTTATTTAAAGAAGGTAAACACATTATGACAAATATACAAAGTATTTATATATTTTCAATGTGGCCTGGAATATAGCATAGATAATACACAAAATGAAATGAAATGAAAATTAAACGTAATGAAAATGTACACATCACATACCACATATCTTATCCCTGAAGGACTTTGAACAGTAAAATTAAAAATTTTAGGTTAAAAGGGTTCCTCAAAAGAAAACTTACGGTATCAGAATGTGTACTTTGGCGCAACTGTCAACACGTCTAAGGATTTGTTAGATAGTTACTGAGATTTTAAAAATAGGGGAACACGCTGGATTCGTGATCTTATTGTAAAAACAATGTATACATTTTGATTAATTTATCAGCTGTTGACTTTCGTAATTGTTTATATTAACATTAAGAGGCGCTCCTGATTGGCTATCCTAGTAGTATCCGGTCCCTGGCATGATGGCAATTGACTCATTTTAAACATAGGTGTGCACGTTTGACCGGAAATTGGAAACCTTCTAACCGCCAATTAAATGACAAGTAGATAGTATAACATTTTTTCGGATTGTAATATTTACTCTGTAAGGCACCTTTTTATCTGATAATATCGCAACAATGTAAATAAAATGCTTATACGTTTACAGTCTTTCGTGTGTGGTTTTATCATTTTATGACGTAAAAAGTTAATATCTATCACTGTGACAATATCATGTTGTTATCTCCAAACTAATGTTAATTATAAGTGTAGAGTACATGTATAATTATAGTTTCTCGACCATTGAGTAATGATCAATATTATGAGGAACATATTTGATAAGAAAAACAAATTTTAAGTGTGTTTTCTTAATGCATGTGTAACGGGGAGATAATGTTTGAGTGGCCGGTTAGCTCAGTCGGGTGGGCATTTGCCCGTTAAACTATTTAAGCGAACGGTGCTGGGTCCCAGTCAGGGTGCGCATTTTTCTCACACTGTAACATTTGGCAATAAAACTTTACATGATTTCTTTTTTATAAGATCTAGCTACCAATTTTTTTTTTATACATGTATAACCGCACCGACCATCTTTTTTTTAAAGATACTTCTTGTTTAAAGCTGCTCGCTCTCAGATTTTGGTAAAAAATAAAGTTCTTCAAACGTATTTTAGAACATATAGCCATATAAGAGGCTCAAGTATAAATTCCTATCTCTGAATTTCAAAAAAATACTCAAATTCAAAAGCGTTGCAAACTTCAATATAAATACATGTATATAGTGTAGCGGTGCCATGTAACCGATATTTTCAATCGATTTCTGCAAATTCCTACCTAAAGTTTTGCTTATATTTTGAATCAAGCCTTTAGTTTTATATTTATGTATAATTATGTCAATTTTTTGAAAATATATTTTTTTCAACGGTAACTGAGAGCGAGCAGCTTTAAACAATTGAAAGTGTTACACGTACTAATTCGTCAGTGTGCCAGTATTCATCAACAGTTTCCTGGAAAAGGAAAGGCGAATTTTTTAGTCATAGCACCCAAGGCGATGCGGTCAACAATTTATGGGAAAGTAGTTATCTTGTCTTACAGTATAAAACTAAATTGTTCACTACCGCATTACCGCCACCTATCTCTTTTTCGAGGAAATAAAATATTCGTCAGCCAAATTAAAATATCGTTACATAAAGTTTGTATGCTCACAGCTGTTTATGTTAATCAATGAGCGCATGTTTCCTGCTTTTTGTTTGACATATGCCACGTATATATGCGTTTAGACCACACATAGTATTGATAGTTGGTTAAAACAAAGATAAAACAATTATGAAAATGCTAACTATTTTGTAAGTTCAAATAGCAACAATACTTTGTGTTGATTGGATACTAGAGAGACAAATAAAATCTCGGCACGGATGCGTAGTTTCAAAACTTCTGTTTCCAAATGGCACGATCTAGTTCCATTCTGACAATAATTACTCACCTTTTACAGTCAAGATTCATTCAACAACACATGACAATTATTCAATTTTCACAAGTTGTCTTTCAACACATTTAAACATTCACAGCACGGGATTAATTTCAAACGACCAATGAGTGCATCTTTATCAAAGTCACAATTACTTCAAGTCGGCACACAGTCCATAATTGGGCATTGTTTGAACAAAAACAATGATTTAACAATTTGCCGATCGATTGAATCATGCTGCATTATAATATTTTGATTCTGACCTTTGGAGACTGAATTTATATGCTACAGATAAATTTAAGTATACAACAGTTCGTTGGCCGCCAATCATAGAACATGAACACTGGAAATTCCCACTAGTGTATGTGTCTTTATACGTGAGCTGTACCATAGATCTAGAACTTTATAGGCTCGGATAGACACTTTCTGAAATCGTGCAAGATATAGGTAGGCAGTACCTAGTAATTATAGTCAAAAATTGACATACACTAATAAAAGTCAAAGGATTCGACAGTCATAGATCTACATTGCCCTATATAGACTGCTTACTTGAACCTTTATACCGATTAACTTGCTTGTTTTTATGCTATTAAGTACACACTAGTTACGCGAGGGGTGGCCGGGAGAGATTTCTACACACCTTCACATTGAGAAGTACATGACGTAATGCGATGAAGTTTCCAATGTATTACGGCAAAACACCACTAAATGTCAAGGCCTATCAGAGTTGTCGCCCAAATAACATGAGACTATCCGTAACATATAGTCACCAATATAAGCCTTGATAACTTAACGAGCCCAGATTACTTAATAAAAGATTAAGTGAACAGGTCAAAACCGAGATAACTAGAAACACACATGCGCTTACGTTGCATTTTATTTGTAGATACAAGAGTAAGTAAGAGGAGAAAGTAGGAGACATGTCTATTGCAGTTCTAACGAATTGAATTGGCATACAATGTAATAGATTAAAGGCAAAGGTTATACATTGACGTTTTAGAATAGTTTAAAATCGGTATAGTGAAAGAACTAGGGGTTATTTTTGTTATAGTAACAAGTACCAAGGATAACACAATAAAGAGCAAGCTCTTATTTTCATTGTGCCTCCCCCCTTATTTTAAAAGACAGAAACAGATACAAGATAATCCGGGTGCCATACTTTAGCTCTTTTGCGAATATACCCCTGGGTTCTTTTACATGTCCGATAAATAGCACTGGTACACGCAAGACTACCATTGGGTTTCTTACCAGTTCATCTCAGATAGGTGGGAAACACTGAAAAGCTTTCCTGAAATGTTCAGTGCCCCGGCCGAGAATCGAACCTCCGGATTGGTAGTCTAGAGCGTTACCACCGCACCACCTACTAGTATTTTATAGTTCTTAGTATGAATCAAAGAGTTGTGGGCGCTGTAAGCCTGTTGCTATAGATTGACAAAAGGAACTGCTTTCAATGCAGCTGAAAGAAGATCAGCATTGTGAGTTGTTTATTTTTTTCGACACAGCCGTATTAAGCTCGCTTTTCAAACGCCAATGAAATGACAAGTAGAATGTTTAACATTTTTTGAGTTGAGAAATTTACTCCGGTTGTAAGGCTGTAAAATACTCTAAGCGTCTTTAGTCTTTCTTGAATGGGCTGATAATTTAAGTACGTAAATAATTGATATATATCAACATAATATGTTGTTACATGTACTTCCAAATTAATGTTAATTATAAGTGTACAATGTAGAGTATTAATACTATCTCGACCTTGGTTTCCGTCTTTCTTGAATGTCTTTATAATTTCAGTACGTAAATAGTTAATATCTATCAATATAATATTGTACCGTTATTTGCGCCGACCATCTTTTTGAAAAATATTTCTTGTTTCTTTCTATATTTTATATGAAAATGCTATATGGCTATATAAAATAGGAACAAATTCAAATGGTTCAAAATTTTAATGAGTTCGTTATAAACGGAGGTTAATGTAACTATTCATGACCATTATTTGATGTAGCCAATTTCGAAGGGTAATGATACTTGCAAATATTCAATTGTTAGTGCTTTTGAAGTTATTTAACACACGTTTTGTGGGTAGCCTCTTTTATTAAGACTCAGCCTTTTTTTGGAACTTACTTGGAGGGTCAAATAAATGGAACATTATTTATAACATTTCACCACAGACGGCCAATACACAATAATTCAAGTTCTGTTCAGGCACCATCCGGGTATTCCGTGTTGCAGTTGTCCGATTATTTCGTTTGTACATGTACATCTTATGTCTGGTAATTTAGTAAAAGGTTGTTATATCCTTTTCTTTGAAAGAAATAGTTGATGTAAACTTAAGTATGTAAAATTAGAAGGGAGTGTAATTCAATGAAAATGTTAATGCTGCTTAAATTGCGTTATTGCCCTTTAATTGATTCTCAAATCCTTTAATGCAAATTTGTTGAATCTACTCTTGAGGCTTAAAACTTTAATCCCGGTTTTGATACTCTACAATGTTCGTTTTTATACTTCATTTAGCAGGCTTAAACAAATGGGTAACATATGGTATGTATTAGTTCATTTAAAACAACACACTGCAACCCTGATACATAGAAAAACAGCGCACATGTAAATGTGATAACAAATTATGACTTGCATGTATCACGATTCATGCTTTTCTTGTAGTTATCAGGTCTATGACTATCGTATACATGGTATCGCATGAAAGAAATCAGTGGTAGTGAATAAATGCTGCTTTGAAGTGGAACCTTCATCCTTTGGCTGGAAGAAAAACATCAGACACATATTAACTGCAGCAGAACATCTCAAAAGATATACATGTTACATCATAAATGTGCAAAGGAAGAAAATCCATTTTTTATGTCTTTGTTGGTTAGTAAAATTGTAAGTACATGTATAATCTGTATACAATACTGTTCATTCTGTTTTTGTATATTTCTTACATTTCTAGACAGCTGTTTCCTTAACTGGTTTTCTGACTGTGCGATTTATTTTTGAGAACTGGCATATTCAGTCACAACCCTTGCTGACCTGGAATTTATTCAATTCTATTTTTAACAACAATCAATAGAGAAGAGGGGACGTGATGGCACTGGATTGCTCAACTTAATAATAAAGCTGTAGAAACAGATTTTTTTACCAGAAACAAAATCATTTGAACAACCTTGGTAGAGGGTCATGATTCCCATACATACAGACATAGGGTGGGAAAAAAACTTACCTTGACCATATTGTGCTGAGGTGAGCGTCAATAATGGGTTATTTCTGACTTATAACAATAATCCACACTAAACATGACAGAGTATTATTTGACTGATATAATTTTGAATCTATATAATAGTGATAGTTTTTGTCAGTCAAATAAAAGTATAATAATCGATTTTTTTATTGACATTTCAGATTATAACAAGAGCCATGTTAGACATGGCCATCCCCCGCCAAGTGCTTTTTCTATGAATTAAAACTTGAGGTGAGAGAAATGGAGATGCTATAGGTTCAAGGTACAGTTAAGCTTCTTGGGTTCTGTAATTTTCCTCATTGTACTCTATATTTGTATAACATTTCAAGTAATACCCTTCAGTACTTTTGGAGTTATGCTCCGGACAAGAAAATTCAAGAAAATGTAAGAAAGGGGATAATTAAAAAAATAGAAAAGGTAGAGTTATGGTTCTTGAGCACTGCATTTTCCGTTATTGTGCTCTTTCACTGTATGAAGTTTCAAGTAATTCCCTTCAGTCCTTTGGAGTTATGCTGCGGACAAGAAAAATGAAGAGAATGTTACTAAGGGGAATAATAAAACAATAGGCAAGGTATGCGTAAAATTTAAATAAATTCCCTTGAATTCTTTTTGAGTTATGCTCATGAAAAAGTGTGACGGACAGATGGACACGGAACATATTACCATATATCCTCCATCAAGGCGGGGGATAATAATTAAGTACGTATACTTAGAAATACACAGTTATCTAAACAGACAAAAACAATGTATAATGCTTGTCCTGCTGGTTATCACTAAGCTTTAAAGTCTTTAACCACTGCGATGTGTTCCACTTCCTGCATCATAGAAGATGATGCATCATGATATTATCATTATAATAAGCGTCTGGGCTGCTGGCTTCTTATATTTTTATCTTCAGCATGATGTATTATTTTTCATTGGCGTTGTCTCTTCGTTTGCATCTGGTGTGTGCTTCTTACGAAACACCGACTCTTTAATTACAGTTTGAGTCTGTGATAATAACGAGTGCTTGCCTCGTTTATTATCTGGACTCCTTGGTGTGCTAGAGGCTATTGGATTAGAGGCAAAATGTTCAGGATCAAAGGGATTATCACCTAAGAGCTCATCCATTGTTTTCAAGTTGCAGTTGAGCTCATCTTCAGCTTTGGACAAGGTGTTCCTCACCTGATCCAGCTCCTTCTCAAGTTTTCCCTCTCTCGAATTAGCATCAAAACAATTATGTGACGTTGGTTAAAGTTCCTTGCGCATAATATTATTTTACTTTGGCTGTCCTCCAAAGCCTGGTTCATTTGCCTGATTCCATTAGAATGTTGTTGGTTTTCTGTGAACATGTAACTTCTTCATTCATTGAAGTCAACATTTTCATTTTAGGGGGGGGGGAAGGGAGAGAGAGAGCTAGTATTACCACAGACTCCACCGGTTGAATAAAGCAGGCACATGATATTCATGACATTCAGCCACTGTACAATATACACATTGTGCTGAGTATGAGGAGTTTTAGTTACATGCACAAAATGCCTCAAATAGCATAATTTCGCAGCATATGAATTCAAAGGAAATGCAAGATGCTACAAAAAGCGGTTAAAGGCACTGAGTGCTAAACAAGTAATAAACTACAACTAGTAGAATCCCAGCAAGCATAATACATCACGCTGACATTGGTCCGATATCGCTTTCAATATCGGCCCAATACCAGATTTTTATATCGGACCAACATCGGTTTTGCAAAGTTGACGTAATATCGGGCCGATGTCATTTCTGATATCAACCCGATATTGGACCGGCTTAAAAACCATATTGGACCTATATTGACTCTCTATCGGACCGATATGAAAAACTGTAGTAATTATATAGTATACATATATTCATGTACATAACGAAAATTACGCACAATATACTGAAACGTCCGATGTATGAAGGTACTGACTATTACCATGACCTGCTATAGGGATCAGACTTGTTATTATTTATCATCTGCTCCACAGACAATATTTTAAATTGCGAAAACCTGTGATAATAGCTTACTACTGTTTCTACATATGGGAGTTAAACAATACAAAAACACATTGTAAACTTCAACAGTATTTCAGTTTGAATTTAATTAAGTAAAATATGATTTACCTTTCCAAAAGATAACACAATTGGTGAAGATCAGATGAAAACTGTTTGACTTTGAGAGCGGACAAAGTGTGGACGCATCCCGCCCGTCACGGGTGTTCCCATAATACGTCCCTTCGGGCGAATTTAAACTGGGAGATGCAGCATGTGGGGAAGCCACGTTACCAAGACTATAACTATACCTTTTTGAATTGGAAGGTATATGGTAATTCATTTAGTCGTTTTCACATATACTCTTCAACTGCAAAGGTTTTTATCACAATTTCTCCGTTAATTTATGATTGCTCCCTTTTACTTGCGAGTACTGCAAAGTCAGCATTATGATGAAAACAGTCACGTGAAAATCTGTCTATTGTGTGCTATAATAAAATGGCATCAGAGCAGCGTTTACCGTTATGGTCTAATTTGAGGAAAGGACGTACATCACATGCAACCAGGAAGCCTGTACACCCCATTAAAGAACCACGTGCGAGAAGCAGTGAATAATCTAGGTTTTGATTTATATGAGTCCCTGGGATGCACATTTTTCAAAACAATGAGTCCCAGATATTAAACAATTAGTCCCTTTCCAAAAAAGCAAGAAAATAGAAGCAAACAAAAAATGATTACAATCATTAATAGTCGCGGGGATCAACTAAAGGGGTGAAAATGGCAAAACATAGCATTACTGTGCTCAAAGTCTTTCAAATAGTACTACTATTGGAAAGACCTTGCTGTGCTTTATTCAGATTTGAAAGCGAAATCTGAGTTCACAGCAATTTTGTTTAGGAAAATTACAAAGATTTGATTGCAATTAATTGGCTTTACCGATTGCGCAGACGTGTCATACACCCCGAATTTGATGTGTTAGATTTGAGTACAGCTCTGGAGGATTATGCAAAAATCACTAAGTGTAACTTCCAGTTAAATAATTAGAATTGTTGTTAAGTGAACTGTTGCATTTAGATCCTTTGAATCACAAGAGTAGAATCAGACATCTCCGCCGAATTATTTTCGTTGCGAATCGGCGCTATACATGTACTATCAAAGGATGATGGTTTTTTGAATATAATTGTTTCTAAAAGTATTGAGTTACTGAACATGTTTATCGACTTTAACGTAGATTTAAATAAAAAAGAAATAGTTAACCTGTCAAAATTTTTGTATTTTGCGAATAAACGTAGAC
>JAUMHA010417275.1:0-10490 GCA_032359765.1 Saxidomus gigantea
GGGTTTACTAGTATTTGTTGCTACAATAAATACAAAAATGTTCATTTTCCGCCCGAGAACTGGTAGGAATCCAGTATAGAAATATTATGACAAATTTTATTTCTGTTTTGTTTTTATCAATTCTATTTCTACTTTTACTATTTTCTATTTTCATCTATAAAAAATATTGTTGTTAAATCTTATCTTGTTTTTTTATTTTTTTCATCTATAGAAATATTGTTGTTAATTCTATTCTGCTTTTACTATTTCCATCTCTAGAAATATTATCACAAAGTCTATTTCCATCTATAGAAATATTATCATCAATTCTATTTCTGCTTTAACTATTTCTATTTCGCGAAATAAAAGATAATGTAACAAAATGTAAGATAATGCAAAAAAGATAATGTACATTACAAATTAATGTCATTTTGTTTTGCCGAGAAAAGTAAGATAATGTAAGACGCCGTAAGATTCCTGAAGAATAAAATTAATTTTTCTTTTTTAAAATATTGTAAATAAAATTACCAATAGCAGAAAGGTTAAATTTTGGACTTGGGCTCAAGATTTTCCTTTATATAAAAATCATGAGACCCACGGGCAGGGTCAATTTTGACCCGGGGTCATGATTTGAACAATCTTGGAAGAGGGTCACCATGCGTCTAGAATTACCTATAATATACCGTTCAGTTTTCCAGACCGTGGGGCTTTGACGTAATTCCGTGGGAGGGTATATTTCTCTTATTTTCATAACACGATAGACTAAACTTATTCTGTTTATTTGTTTTGATAATATGTTTTTCAGATCTAATATCTATGACTTGGGATTTTATTATATCCTCGTGATATAATGTATTCTTATAATGTTGAACTTATAAGTTTTGAGGTGTCCTTAGATGGTTACTTCTTTACCGTCATAAAGGGAATAAGCATTATAATTCCGTGTCCCGCGTTTTCGTCCTTCATTTTACATGTACCAATGACTTTCTTATTTTTACTATTAAAGAAGATTTTACTACTAGGCGAATAATCGCTATTATTAGTTTGTTTTTAAATTCTAGGATCTCTTCGTAGACGTCTTCAGTTTTAATTTCGCAACATAAACTATCAGTTTCCGTAAGTAATAAGTTCGCATTATCTCCACATTTACTCTTCATTACGTTGTAATCATACATTAAGTTCTTAGATAAATCTAATAAACACATTCCCACGTAGGAAGGTTTGTTTCTTTTAAGTTCTTCCTTCACTCTATGAATACCGTATAAGTGGCCGTTGCATTGTTTAGCCATAATAAAAGTGGGTTTAGCTACGTGTTTGAGAGACGTTTTTGCGTTTTGTTAACGAGTTTGATTTACATCTTTTTCTTACGTTTTCGCACGTCTTGCCAAATACCGAATTTTTCACGAGTTAAAAAAAGTCTTTCTCGAAAGAATTAGCGGATTTGGCGCGTCTTTGGATGTTCTTTTAAAAAGGGGTTTTCGGTAAATGTTAAAACTTGAAGTTTTTTCCTTATCTTTAGTCCTATTTCTACACATTGTTTTAGATTCCTGTAGTAGATAGTATAGTTTTCTTTATTAAACAAATTGGGAACTAGTTTTTTCGTTTTATCCGATTTAATGTTAAAGTTATTTTTAATTTTATTTTGGTAGGGTGGTATCCATTCGTCATGAACGATTAGCTTTACAGGTGCCATAGGATAATCGCTATGTAAATCGTGTATTTCTTTAGGATATTCTATATCAGCTTCTACGATAAAGTTAGTATTGTCATTGCGCGTTAGTTCGTTAAGTTATTCAATAGGTAACCATTTAAAATCGCTATAGATAAGGGCTGCAACATGGCCCATCCGTATAGGTTCTTCGCGTTTAAATAAGCAATGTATTTACTTTCTTCGTTAGGTTGATATTTTGCGTTTAAATACTTAAATTGTTGTTCGAAATAGAGTGTCTGTGGGCGATAGATCTTATTCCTCCCCTCTTTCCCTTCTCTACAAAGTTGCTCATCTCTATATCTGTAATTAAATCTAGTTCCACTTTCGTCTTTTTTAACATGGCATCCCAAGAAAGCCCGGGTGATGAAAAGAAGTTTGCTGGGTCCAGTTCACAGTTCGTTAAGCATGTTTTTCTAAAGTGTTCAAAGACATCTGCTGGAAGTACTAAATCCGTTTTTAAACAAAAGTCTAGGTAATCTTTCTTCGCTTCGCATTTAAACTCTTTCCAAATAGGCGTTATTATCTAAAATTGCTTTACACACTTCATACCAGGGTAAATTGCATTACACATTTCATAACAGATTATAAAACAATGTACACACTGAGAGCATGTTTCAAATGATCGAATATTGAACATATACACATGTATTAGCATTCCACAGAACATTTATACTGTTTAATGATATTCCGTGAGTTTAAATAGTATCATACTTGTATATCTTCTCTGTTGTCTTAAACTGATTAACGGTGCAATGACAGTGTTCTGAAAAAAAGTTTCCTCTTGGATCGTCAAAGACAGAAGCTTCTCCTTCTGGAAAATGACAGCTGCTCTTCATCTGTAATAACGCATTTGCAAACGTTAGTATTACTGATTTTACTGTGTCCATAAAATGAACACAAAGGAAATGTTGATATCCATACAGTTGTACAATACATTACGGCTCTTGCAAAATACAAGTGTTCACAACATGGCAACTTGCTATAACGCAAATCGTAAAGGGAATTGAAATTATCAAACAATTTGAATTAAGGTGATCTAGTTTTATGCAGGGAAACAAAAGAGCATTTAGTGGCACAAAAACAAAGACAATGAGCCAAGTTTCGAAAAGATTTTGCGTATTTATAACAAAACAAAAACGAAAAGTACTGTACTGATATAATTATATGCTATAACCTTGAATTTATCATTTTAGTCGATAACAACTGACTTAGTTGTTCATTGTTGAATCACACACCATAGTCATGTGTAGTTATTTAATTTCGAAATTTCAATGACCCTTGAGGAATAAGATATCATCCTATTTCACGTGAGAGATTAGTACTTTAAATTTTAGAGTGTGTCGGAAAAACATTCTAGTACTGTGTGTCTTTAAGAAATGTTATGGGTTAAAAGATAACGAGGTCACCTTACTTGATGGTTAATAATCTAAGTTGACGTGACGCTGCAACAAAGGCACAAATGAAATCATCGATGATGTTCGAACTAGGATAGCAGAAGCTATGTAGCGGTATACCTCACAAGTTTTAGCATGTTAGAAGACAATGGTTAAGAAGTTAGTCGCATAGTTTGTGTAAGCAAACGCAACTGGTCACGTAAAGAAACATTTATATAATTTGTGCTTAACCGGTCATTATGTACACGCTTCTTGCAAGCTTCGCATATTTATCAGTGACAAATATGGTAATTAAAAAGAAGATATGTCATCTAAGTAGTAATATCAAATAGACACCCAGTTACATATTTAAAATGTGTAAAGCTTAAATGTATCACAGTTTTCCCTATAAAGTCAAACCTAATCTGAAATTTAAAATCTTTCTTAGAATAAGACGTAATTTAGCAACTATTTTATACTTACCTTTGACATGAGCCCTTTAAGTATGATAATAATAATAAGTATATTAATAATAATAATGATAATAATAATAATGATAATAATGATAATAATAAAAACTTTATTTACAGAGGCTTAACATATTAAGTAAATGTACAAAAAATAGACTGTTGCTTTCTGAAAAGAAAAAGCCTTGAACAGCGAATAAATGGATTTTATTTTCATTCATTCATTTATTCATTCATTCAGTCATTCAGTCATTCATTTAGTCATTCACACAGTCATTCATTCAGTCATTTAAAATTTATTAATTGAATTGACTGACTGAATTAATGACTGACTGAATGAATAAATGAATGAATAAATGAAAGAAAGAAAGATTATTAATGAATGAACAGTTACTCTACACATAAACAATATTAAATATAGCAGACGTACCGAAATCACATTCATAGATTGAGAAAGAGCAAGGATCCATATTAAGTACAATAACATGATGACAATTCAGACATTACAAATACACATGTTCTTTACTTCAACATGCAACTATATTTGAAACTTGGAAGAAAAACAAACAACATTTATTGACTTTCGAAAGTCATTTGAATCAGTGAATCGAGTTCTACTTTGGTGTACATTAGATCGTAATGACGTATCAACCAAATTGCTCTCAGCAGTAAATTCGTTGTATCAAGATATGTCCTCTTGTGTGTTAATGGTTATTTAATACCGATTGGTTCCTTATAAATACGGGTCTTGGCCAATGCTGTTCATTATCTACTGTATTACTCACTTTTTACATAAATGATAGAGCAGTTATATTTAAATACCTTGACAAAGGTATTAATATTGGTCCTGAACGAGTCTGTATATCATTGTACGCGACTCTTAATGGGGAATGAATATGATATTCAGACCATGTTAACAATACTCAATATCTGGTGTACTGCAAATGCAATGCAGGTGAAGACTAGTAAAAGTAGTGTGGTCCATTTTAGACCAAATTCTTTTATGCAGTCAGAATGTTGAATTCAAATGTGGAAACTCCATCATTCATTGTATGTGTGAGTAAGTATGTGTATCTGCAGAGCACCTTGACTATAATATAACAGACAAATAGATGCTCTGAGTGCTTGGCGTGCCTTTGGTCTTCTCATTGCAAAGTTTAAAAATAATGTTGAACTGCCCTGTGATGTTTATACAAACTTGTATTACTTGCATGTGGTACCAAGAAATATACGGAGCCTCCGGTTGAGGTGTCAAATCATTTTCCTGTATTAATGCAATACATCACAGGGCTATGAGTTTTTTCTTGTCACAGGCACGTATACACCAGCTACTGCGGTTCAAGGTGTTAAAAGTTTGAACCCAATATTTGTAGTTAAATTTGAATATGTTTGTAACAATTGGAACCGTTGCCTCAGATGTACTGGAGTAAATAAAAAAAATTTGAACACATTGAACAAAAAAGAGAGTTTTTATGGTGAAATTTAAAAGTCATTTTAATATGTATTGGTCATTCAATTAAACAATTTTGTTCAATAAGAACACTTAATGCATAATTAATTATTTTAAAAACAATCCATAAATTTCCTATTTTCTTTTTAAAAAATCAGAAACTATTTAATTTGTGATTAATTGTCAAAGCAATTCTTGCTAGATCTTGTGAAGAAAAAATCTTGTAGAAGCCATAACTTTGACTTAATTTTAATGTCTTGGATAAGAAACTTGCTGTATGTAAACCCTGCCGAACACTCAAAGGAAGAAAAAAAATAGAGCGACCTACAGTGATATGTAAATGTATCGTTCGTGTATTTAGTATTATGTTTTGGCATTATGAGATCTTTACGTTTTGTAGACCTTAAGTCATAGTTTTATTTGCTCGAACAAGATGAAAGATTTGCCATATAACCAGGAAACATTCCACTCCTATATTTCAATACTATAAATGCAGCGTGATATATGCATCACTTTTCAAAGATCAGCCATAGTAATGCCTTAAAGGGACATTCCCTACATCTAGCCTATTCTCAAAACATATTTAATGTGGTCAATGAACGTAAAATGATAAATCAATACAATCTTAAAGAACACCATATGGCGAAAAATGCTTCATTTCACCACAATTTATTAAATAAAGAGGCCTTCTGTAATAGATCGCTATCCACCCATTAATTGTACAACAATAACTCTACATACATGGTTCAATGGTTTACGGTACTGTTTATCAATAATGACTGGAGTGCACAGCTTAGCTTTTCGGTTAAGTTATTATACCTTCGAATAATATATTATTTATGTTTGTAAGGTTATTTTTTATATCAGTTATAGGGTTTGTCCTTTAAATAATTCTAAAGCGATCGTGTTAAAGAGTCTTTGCAAAATAATGCGATCTGCACGCTTCGATCGAAACAGGGGACTACATATACATCATAAAACATTTTTTTCAGGTCATCATTATAAAATAAGTGTATATGTTTTAAGAGTGCAATCTTTGTATTGATTTTCCTTCATACAGATACGTTTTGTTTAACCAACGATGGAATACTGTCAATATCATATTCCTTAAATATGTTGCACTCGAAGGTTTTCAATTTTTGCACAGGTAATGAAAAGATTTAACTTTTGACATTTAATCTTTGAATGTTGTCAATCGCAGGGTAACTACCTATAAAAATACACACACATGAGTATAGATTATATAAGAAATAATATTCTAACGATCTCAATATCATTTGCAAGGGTCATTCTGACAAGGGAACTAGGCCTTAAGGGAGTAACACACTGTAGTCTTATTATTACTCCATCATTGCTATATTTGTAAGACCGTTTTATCAAGAGACTACTTTCAACTGCAGGAGGCCGTTCTCTTAATAGAAGTTTATTTTATATATGACCGTTTTCACGTAAAGGCCTTTTGTACAAAAGATACGATGGAAAATCTTGTACAAACAAGGGCTGTGCCTCACACGTGACGAGTGCCCCCCGAAAGAGGTGTCTCATAGTCTGTGTCCTCTCCATGTGCTCAATAAATGTGCTATGTAATTTTAAAATCCTTCCATGCATGACAGAGTTACCATGCATACAATATTCCATTACTTTTAAACACTAAGTGTGACCTTGACGGAGAGACGGACAAACGGACGTTGCGATTTTAATATGCCACCCTTCGGGGGCAAAAAAATATTTTGCTTATCAAAGTATAAAAATTATGATACGATATTCCCATTAATTTAAGAAAATTAGATTATATTTGTTTTTAATTTCATTATACAAATTATCTCTATGGCAAAGTAAAGAAAATACATATGACAGAATATATATGCTCTCAAGTATAATTATTCCGGTTTCTAATTCAGTTAAGACTGCCAACTAGTGCTTTATGATAGCTATGTTTTACAGTAGCATACGTTAGATTTATTCATAATTATATTGTACATAAATTTTTAATGTGCAATAACTGCATTTTCTTTCGTGTTTTAGGATTTCGTTAGTATGCATAGCTCCATTGTTAATATTACGTTCTCGGAAAACAAAACCATAAGTTCAAGTGTTTACATTTCAGTATCTTTACAAGTTGGAGAAAATTATGATACATGTATATCTATGCTTACCTGTAGCAAACATTCGTAGTTCTTACTGAAGATAAGTTGTCTTAACTTTTTACCACTTTCATACTCGTTTAATAAAAGTTTCGAGTTAACAGATGACCTTGTATATAGAGTGCCATAGTTCGTGTTTGTGAAATCGATATTGCGAATTTCCATTCTGATTTTTTTGTCAAAGGCATCAATAGATGAAAAATCACAGTTGACAGCCATGTCATCTATAAAAAAGAAATACACAGGTTCAAAGAAAAACACGTGGTTAATTGACTTCGATTGATATAGCATCGTTGGAGTGTAGTGATAATAGATGACGAAATGTCCAAACTTGTGCCGTTGTACAACCTTTATATACGTAAAACTGAAAACCAATGTTCAAGTGTTCTGAAACAGACAATTAACAGTTTGACTCACAAAATATTTTATAACAAATGTTAAGTCTATTAGAATCTATAAATATGATTCATTTTCATTCGTACGTCTAGGACGTCATCTGTCTAACATAGGGCAAGGTTAGGTTGAACTAGGCAAACATTATGTTTGGGGATCCAGTTTGTAATTGGAGCGTGGGCCGTAGACATAGAACGAGATGTATAAAAAATATAGTTTTATTTCTGTTCTGTCTTGCCAATTACAGCTGATTGAAAAAAAGTGCTGCTATTCATACTTTATTGATGACTATACAGTTAGTTTTTATTTTTTCAAGAAATAATCGACCAGAAAAAGGTTACAATTGTCAAAGCCATGTTTCTTTCTCAAAGTAGAAATTATCTAAAACGAGAAGCACTAACAAGATATTTCAAAAGATTTTCAAACGAGATTATCAAAAGTACCACAGCTGATTTTGACACAAAGTAGTTTTCAAAATATCATTTATTACAACTTAATAAAACTATGAAAGTATATTATGGCAAAATAACACGCTTCTTTACATTTCTTTGTTCAAAGGTGAATTTATGTCCTGACAAAAAGCGCTACATCTTCAAAATTATTTAGCAGGCTAAAACAGACATATACAGGGAAAGAATATGAAGTTTACAAAACAGTATGAAGCTACGCGCCGTTTGTAAGATGTTCATGGTCTTATCTTAGAAAAAAGACATTGCTATTTATCTAAGAAACACAAAGTGAGGACACATACATGTATAAGAACACTCAGTATGAACTTGCCTACGCATAAACAAAAATGTACCTATTATATACTGTCCTGATGTGTGGTATCCTCGTACCCACCATTCATCACAGGAAGACAGCGTGTCGATGTGACAGGAACTTTCATCGCTCTTATCATCACAGTCAGGAAATTTGTCGCATACAAGTCGCTTCTGGATACATTTATACATGTCACAGCGAAACGCATCTTCTGTACAGAATTCTATGGATACACAATATTTTATACCTTTCGTGATACAATTAAGAACATTTTATTACACAGACATTTACCATCAAGACACGCGGTACAATATGACGTCAGTTGAAGTAAACGCTTTATTTGCTTCTTTGTAGAACATAAGAACTGATAAATGCAATGTTTTTTTATTTATGTTAACACACGAAAATGTTTAGTAAAGGGGTTAGCAATGCTCATAAATGCACAGGAACTTTAGCGCTGGTGATGGGAGAAAAATAATTATGTATCAATTTCTAGCTGTATAACCATTAACTAAATGGTACGCAAAAAGCGAAGAGTATTAGATAATGATGAGCTCATGTTCGTTTTTGAAATATCAGCAAATCTCATAAGGATATTATTAAAATCCTTAGTTTCTGTTTTCAGTGTTCATATACAAAATACCCATCGAATATTAAGAAAAATGATAATTTTAACACTTAAACTTTTTTTATCTATTTATGGTCTTTTATCATTGACTATAAGTTAATCTGGTTTTTTTTTCAAAAACACTGTGAATGTTTAACTAGATCGTTTATGTTTATATTTTAGTGAAAATACAACGAAAACTACGACATATCAAATTTGATAAATATTGTCATTTAAAGATAACCTTAAACGTAAAATACTGGTGTGTTGTTCCCATATAACATTACCGATTATTACGTTTACCCTTCATTTCTTAACATTGTGTTGTTTTTTTTATCTTTTACCGCCTTTGGAATTTAGTAAATAAGGTTTGTCTCTTCATCTGTAGTGAAAGTTGGGTGCGTTTACTTGTTTATTGTGAGATATACTTAAAATAAAGCTAAAATATCATTAAGGTTCTACTTTTTATAGAAACCAACACAACACATATTTTGTTATTAAAATGGAGCTACTGTTGCAGTCAAAACTTTTTCACTCATTTTTTGACTAGGAACAATTGTGAAGATAAATTTCAGGTGTACAATGATAAGGTAATTGTCAATTTACAATATTTACTATAACGATGATACCAATAAGAGCATCAGTTAGTAAGTTAGTAGCCAAAAGCCTATTTTGCAATTATACAACGAAAAGTATTGATGCTGAAATGAAATGACAGTTATGACTATAGTTTTTGTTTGAGATAAGATACTTAAAATAATTTCACTGATTGAACACAAAACGTTAAGAAGCCACGAGTTTACAAATAAATTGAAATACTGTAGAATTTTGTATATAAGCACAAACTGAAATAGAAGGTGGACCGGAACTAATCGCATATAACCTTTAAAAAAGTTTGTTTGTTATTTTCAGCAGACGTAAACAATTTTCAACCATTTGATTTTCAGTCAGTTTTATGGTAAATAGACACTTTTGGTATAATGAATTACAACGATGTCTAAGAAGGCATACGATGCAGTCCATGCCCTACGCCTTTTTTTGACGTCATCATCGTTTAAAATCAAACACTTTAAACACTCAGCATTATGGGGGATTTAAAGATGAATAAATGCTGGGAAATGTAGTGAAATTGGTTTACTGTTAGTTTATGCGATGCATTAACATATCATAAAATAAATCGATATGAAGCTTTTGAAAAAGAAATTCAATTTTGCTTTTATACTATGACATTGACTGATTAATTTAATGACGATAACAATTATCTCGATTAAAAATGGCGATAATTTTTAGATGTTACCTTAAGTCGACACAAAAACTGCCTTTGAGGCTGGTGATCTAAACTCTAAAATAATGATAATCATTACCACAAGACATTTCATCGCTTTCGTCGATACAGTCTGGTATGCCATTACATCTTTTGCTTCTATCTATACACTGTTTATTGTCGCACGTGAACTTCTCTAGTGCACACGGTTTGAATTCTAGATTTTAAGATATTAAACAATTTAACTGATTAAAGAGACATTTTATTATACGCTAACTTTAAAATGAAATGGATTTAAACCTTCGAAGCTTTGACATATTAAGTAAACATAATGAATAAA
>JAUMHA010417286.1:0-10489 GCA_032359765.1 Saxidomus gigantea
TTATCTATAACAAATTTTGTTATATGACAAAGTTTCAATATTATTTATGACATACCTCATGGCAGATCAAGGGAATAGTAACAGAAATGAATCAGTGCTAAGATAATAACTTTACACTTGTATGTAAGTTTTGACAGTGTTTGAGTAGTATGTCTATCATCATCTGTCCCCAGTGTAACAGGTTAAAACAACTACATCTAAAATAGCTATATGTCATTAGTTATTTTAAATTAAAAGTACTAGTCACTGCTGCAGGAACACAATAATGAGCAAAACCCCTTAAATGCATTTAGTGCTATTTTAGGTGTAAACTGATAATTTTGGTCACAGTATTAGTAGGTATGAACTGATAAATAAGACATAAACATCAACATTTACAACATTGTATGTCTGAACGAAAGGAAGACATTTTTACTTTTCTTAAAGAGCTAAATATTAGAGGCACAATCTGGTAAGATAAGATAATTTTGTATTTGAGCCACATGTCAACAAGTTATAAAATCTAGCCAATGTTTATCAATTTTTATGACATAAAGGTTGATTTGACACAATGTTGAATAAGAAAATAAATACTGACCGTTTAATATCAAAGGTATGAGATCAAGCATTTCACTTGCCTATAAATGTGCTTTTACAGGCACGAACACAATAGTTACATTTAAAACAAAGTATCGAGTTAGTAATCAAAACTAAAACATTACTAAGCAATCCAGAGATTACTAAAAGTACGCATAGTCTAAATTTTTAAAGGTTACCATTTTATCCATTAGTAACTGTTTAACAGCACGCTTAATTTGCAAGATTGCAAATTAGGATTTTAACGCTTTAATTGTTCTTGGAAGATCATTCCTATCTTGTATACAATTGTGACAAGAGGGCTATAATTACCCTATAACGCTCACCTGTATATCAATGCCAATAATACCAAAGGTTTTGACTTTAACATAATTCATAGAGGTCGACTATATAAGCTTAAGCGAAATGAAGTAACCCTCCCTCCCGGGAAGGGTTAACTTTCAACCGGGGGTCATGATTTGAACAATCTTGGTGAAGGTCCACAAGGAAATGCTACATGCTAAATATCTAAGTTCTAGGCCTTGTTGTTTCAGAGAAGAAGATTTTTAAAGCTTTTCCTGTACCCGCCTATGTAAAACCAAGTGACCCCGGCTGGGGTCAGTTTTGACCCTGTTCTCATAATTTGAACAAACTTGGTAGAGGTCTACTAGTCAATGCTACATGCCAAATATCTTAGCTCTAGGCTTTGTGGTTTCAGAGAAGAAATGTTATTAAAGTTTTTCCTATATAGCCTTTTTAAAACCTAGTGACCCCTAGGCGGAGTCAATCTTGACACGAGGCTCAAATTCTGAACAATCTTGGTAGAGGTCTACTAGGCAATGTCACATGCCAAATATCTCAGCTATAGGCTTTGTGGTTTTAGACAAGTAGATTTTTTAAGTTTTTCCTATATTTTGCCATAGCATGGAATGCAATTCTTTGAACAATTTTGGTAGAGCTTCATGCAAGTAACATCCCTGCACAGTGGCCCTGTGGTTACAGAGGTGATGTCGTTTGAATCAAAATGTTGACGGACGACGTACAATCGTCCATTAGAAAAGCTCACCCTGTCAAAGCAAATAAAAAAGTCCACGGGTTAAAATTATTTACTCTTGGAGCATAAAAATTATCTCTGTTCATGTCACTGACTTTTACAAAGTTATCTTTTGAATAACTAAAACAGTTACTGTCACAGAAATTATGAGCATTGTTTAATATCATCTGTCTAGACCTTTCTTCAATATTTAAAAAATCTAATGTCCTTTAAATCTTTATCCCTTTATAACTTTTAAGATGTTCTACAGTTTACATTATTTATGAGCCTAATAACTTTGTTTTGTGCATCCCATAGTTATTTATGTCTAACATTATTTTAACATTTGTGTGCCTGTTTCCTTTATACTTGTAACTGTGGTTTTCCAAATAAAGTTAAGTGGGATGATATGTGTATATAAATTAACAAAAATCTAAAAAGATGTGTATGGAATGCAAAAATGAGGCTTCTGGCAAAACAATCGATTTTCATGTGTTGTTATGCATTTTTGGAAAATATGCTGTCTCAAAAGTAAAGCCTGAAAGAGTTAAATCTTAATAAGAGCTGCTCGACTTCTGAAAATATTTGTCACAAAATTTTTTTGCCACTACACGAAATTGTAAAATTTCACACATTAAAACTGGAGATATTAAAGAAAAATATGAACGTAGTACATGTAGCATAATATGAGAATAAAAACAGTATTACAGTGGCGCTCACGTTTTTGTTCCGTTTACCTCATGGATGTTACCGCGTTGAAAACGCCAGGTAAACGCGGTCAATTTCTCGCGTTTTCACGCGAAAAAACGGCTTAACTCCAAATATGGAAAGAATAGCCTGTGACTAAAACGGGTCACTCAAAATATGGAAGTATTGTCCGGGTAAAGAGGCGTGTTAAAAGCAGGCAGCCGATCAGAAAATTCCCAGTGCGTTTTTCTTTTCACGGCTGCTGCCGTTTCGCTAATCAGCGAGGCGTGTTTTTGTCAGGAGACATGTTGTTTTCATTGAAATGTAATCGTCGATGTTATTGCTGATCTTTTTAATCAATATAGAATCTACAGTACAATTAAAGTTGACAATGACAATGTTACATGATATATACCTAAATCTACTGTCGTTAATAATTTCTCTACTGTATATATTTCCCGGCCCTGGGTATTTTAATTTTGATCTTTGTCCCGTTCAAGTTTTCGTTTACTAATAGTCAGAGACTATGTCTCTGTTATAGGAGTGATCGTGTTTGCAAACAAAACACAGTATTACGCAATAGTTTCTACTGATAAGAGATAAATGCGGTGATTAAGACAAAATAAAAAAATTGCGAGCGCGTAACTTACCTTGTTGTCATTAATGGTTATAGCAGCAACAAGCCGTTTTGAAAAATCAAGTGTCATTAAAAACGTTTTGTTTATAAAAGAGATATTTTAATGTGAAAATATGAGTATCAAGAGCATTTCATAACTTTTTGAATTTTAAAAATCCTTCAGATAGCAAAAAAGTTAAAAAAATTCCTTTTCGATACACAAGCATTGTAAAAACAACTGTTATTGCCCACCAGCAATCTGATCAAGATATGTTGTTGCCATGGTAATCAAAGATGGCGTCCAAAAAGGTCGCCAAAATTGTGAAAACCACCAAATATACCCTAAATTTACTACTACTTTGTCATTTATGTACATATTAACACCAAATCTGTTTTATTTTCATTTCACATTAGTTCTCTTTAAAATTCATAATCATGGTCAGTTCATAACATGCTTAAGTTATAGATGTCAAGGTCAAACTCAAAATCAAAGGTCAAATTTTGTAAAAATTGGACATTTGGTTAGACGTGTTTCTTTGTTACATTCCTAATATGAAGCATATCAACATAAATAATTAACCAAATTTTACAACGATCTACATTAACAAATAATTAGCACTGTTGGGCTAAGATGTTGTGTTGCCATAGTAATCCAAGATGGCGTCCAAAACTATCAAATACACACTTTATCTGCCACTACTCTTTAGTGTATATACAGATTATTATTAAATCTATTTTATTTCTACTTTACAAGTTCCCTTCAAAATATTTACTCATGGCCATTTTATATTGTGAAAGTCAAGGTCAAGGTCAAGGTCAAATTGAGTATGTTTTATGGAAAGCTTTTCCGGTCAACAATCGGCAAGTTGTTTTTCTTTGTTACTCTCTTAATATGAAACATATCAACAGTAATAAACTGTCAAAATTAACAGCTATGTTGTTTTACAAATTAATATTAGGCAATGTTAGGTTCAGATATGCGGTTATCCAAAATGGCTTCCAAGATTGCCACCAAAATGAAGAAAACAACCAAATAATCCCTTTCCTGCCGTTAGCTTGCCTTATTTGTACTACTAACACCAAACCAGTTTTAATTCTAATTCACATAAGTTTTCTTTTAAATATTACTCATGGTCATATTTAGTTGTAAAGGTCAAGGTTAAACTCAAGGTCAAAGGTCAAAATTTGGCATCCCACATCCAACAAGATGTATTTCTTTGTTACATTCCTAATATGAAACATATCGATAGTAATTACATATTTCATGTGCAGCAAGGACAATTCTTAAACAGACTCAAATACTTTCTTGCATTTATTTTCCAGTATTATTCTATGTTTAGAAGCACAAATAGAACTTTTGGACTGCTGCCTAATTCCATCTATTCATAGTAACAGAAAATCCAATTTTAGTAACTTACGTCACAAACTGACTCCACATTTTTAGTACTTCAGTGTTTGATTTTGCTTACATTGTTATCCTGATGAAGGTCCAGGAAGGATCGAAACTGGTAGATATTAAAATATAGTCAATTATTGCCAGTTGTATGACGTGTAGTTCCTTTAATTTTACTTTTTTTAGTTGTTTACAATTAAGGTGGGAGCACACTATACAATTTTTCTCTCGTCTACCTAAGTGTTTGGTACCAATTATAACTAGTCGATATTTCTGATTTAGCTCTATATTTGATTTGACGTTATTTAGTACATTACAGTGCAACCTCCCTACAATAGCCAGCAACCGGATGACTGGAAATTGCCTGTTGTCCAGAGGTGATGTTTCACAGAGGGAAATCTTTGCAGAAATTTATATGATGAGCTTTTTTTGTTGTTTTTTTGCGGGATTGTGCTTTTGATACTAACCATTATGAAAAAAGTTTAATATTAAAATGAGAGTATGACTGGATTGTTGCATTAAAGTTTGATGTTAAAGTCAGACTAAGGAATGGACAAAACATACATACATTTGGGATTTACCAAAAATTGCGTTATGGAAAGCTTTTTGTCTTATAGTTACTTTACTGAGATCATATTTTGGCGTATAACGATAAAACTTGAGTCAAAATGAATATTGTTTTAATAGTTAGCACTGTTATGCTCAGATATGTTGTTGCAATGGTATTCAAGATGACATCTAAGATGGCAGTAAAAGGAAATAAACATTTTACTGTCATGTTTTGTCATTCTTGTTAAGATTTACCCAAAACCCGTTTTATTTCTATTTCACTCAAAGTATAATCAAAATATAAGTAGTTACTAATTTAGATGTAGTGATCAAATGACAATGTCAACTTCAAAATCAAACGTACAAAATCGTGAAAATTTGACAACTGTCCAGATACATGTTGCTTTTATTATATGCCTAATACAAAACATATCGACAGTATATTACAGAACTAAAAGTTATATGAAATGTTTTCATCTTCATCGCTGTTATGCTCAGATGGTTTTATGTTGTTTCCATGAAAATCTAAGGGGCTTACTAGATGACGGCTAGAATTGAGAAAATCAATTTTGTAATAATCCCAAGACCTGATTTAATTGTCCTTCACCTCAACTGCTTTAAAGCGTTACTCAGTGCTAGTGTCAAATTTAAGGTCCAAAGACGATAATATTTGACACAAGGCAAAGATGTTTTCATAATTTTATTCTCAATATAAACATATCGTCACAATTCGTACCTGTGGATGCGTACTAGATAAGAAAACTGTTGTTTGGTTCTTTTTCTCACAAGTGATTGGTTTGATCATAACTGGAGTCTCGAGAGCAATGTATGAAAGCCATGATAGCCCTATATCGCTTACCTGAATACAACAGCACTGAATAACATGGTCATTGTCAATGTCGCAGATATAAAAACCTCAATCTACAAATATATGATGTTAAACTCATTCTAACCCCAGAGGTATGATTTGAACAAACTTGGTGCATCATATATTTTTCTTTTTGTGTATGGTTGGGTTCGCATTATTGTCCCTACACTGAATTTGCATCTGTCTCCTATTCCATTGATATATTCCATCTTATGATTCAATAGTATACTATCTTCTGTTAATGTCCATATCATTTTCTGTCCCTTTCTTATTCCAGTATTTATCTTCATTTTTCATTCATACTTGATCACTTTAACTCAATGGAAGCAATCTTCTTTCAATGAAGTACTTGTAATTCCTCTTCGTTTAAGCATATTTCATGATCTGGTCATCTAGGTAAGCCTTTCTAAGGCACAAAAAGTACATGTGTTCTAGTAATTCTACTAATCATGAGCTGATTTGGTGAAAATCCTGTAGCAGCTGAAGTAGACGCATTTCAGTAGGCTTTCAAATAACGTTCTGTTTGCTTTAAGATTCCTTAAGTAGTTTCAGCACATTGCGTTTCTGAGCCTAACAGTTCTTACGTTTTGAATACTAAATTGACGTTAATTTTGGTTTATAATTAATGTCCATATATTTTATGTTAGGAATGTAACAAAGAAAAATATCTTTCTGGGTTCTCAGTTTTAACAAGATTTGACCTTTGATAATGAGTACAAACATTTAAAGAGAAATAATTTGAATAAACAGTGAAACTGGTTTGGTGTTAATCTGTACATTCATGACAAAATAGTGACAGAAAATGATATTTTTTGGTTTTCTCCATTATGACGCAATCTTGGACGCCATCTTGGATAACCATGGCAACAACATATCTGAACCTATCACACGCAGGGGAACACACATATGAAGTGCCAAAAGCACTTCAGTGAAAATCATAATTATGCGGAGCTCCCAGAACTACATAGGGGGCCTATGCGGAAAAATTTAAAGGAAAAACAAGGAAGGGTGATGTTACATTTTTCTAAAGTGAATTGCAAAAAAAAACTCGAATGCCATTCGATCCACAGATAAATTCCACGTCTCTCCCTATTTGATGTTTCCTTGTATGTTTAATGATTATATGAAGTATGTAAAAATGCAACATCACCTACCTTGTTTTGTTTAAATTTATCCGCATATGGAGTTCCGGAAGCTCCGCATATGGTTTTTACCGAAGTGCATGTTGCACTTCATATGCGGGTTCCCCCAGCGAGGCAGTGCCAAATATTTGAAAAACAAAAAAACGCCTTGCTAAATCTACAAAATATTCACAAAATTTAACTTTTGGCCTTGAATTTGACCATAGTATGACCATTACTTGTGTAAAGTAAAGATAAAAAACAATCTGTACATACCAGAAAAAGTAGTGGCATTTATATTTGGTATTTTTTCTCAATTTTGACAGCCTTTTTGGACCCCATCTCGGATTACTACGACAACAAATTATCTAAGCCAAACAGTGCTAATTATTTGAAAAAATTTACATCGTTGTTATTTTGTTAATAATTCATGTTGCTATGTTTCATATCAGGAATGTTACAAAGAAAAACAGCTCGCCGAATGTCCAATTTATGCAAACTTTGACGTTTGATCTTGAGTTTGACCGTGACATCTATAAATGAAAATGATCATGGTTACAAATTTTTAAAGATCACTAATGTGAAGTGAAAATAAAACAGATTTGGTGTTAATATGTACATAAATGACAAAGCATTAGTAGATTAAGGGTATATTTGGTGGTTTTCACAATTTTGGCGACCTTTTTTGACGCCATCTTGGATTACCATGGCAGCAACATATCTGAACTAAACAGTGCTAACTATTTGAAGAATATACATTGTTGTAAATTTTGGTTAATAATTAATGTTGATATGCTTCATATTAGGAATGTAACAAAGAAAAATATGTATCCGAATGTCCAATTTTCACAAAATTTGACATTTGACCTTGAGTTTGACCTTGACTTCTATAACTTAAAATAACCATGATTACAACTTTTTAAACATAACTAATGTGAAGTGAAAATAAAAAAAGAATTGTGTTAATCTGCACATACACGAAAAAGTAGTGACAGTAAAATGTATATTTGCTTGTTTTCTACATTATGGCGGCCATCTTGGACGCCATCTTGGATTTTTTTGTCGACTCCAACCATTTTGGTTAAATTAACTTCCGTTTTGTATTGTCCAGAACCTGCTGAACATTTTGATATATGACAATCATTGTTAGATTTTATAGTCCGGTTAGGTGCTCTCATCCACAGGGTACTAATGTGTTTATATTGGAATTTCAAAAGCGTTTGCAACGCTTTATGATTTGGTAGCGTATTATTTCAAATATACAGATAAACTTTACAGGAGTTTATACTGGACACTTTTTATATGACTTTATGTTCTTAAATATGTTATTTTCATGCAATTTGAAGAACTTTATTTTTTAACCAAATCTGAGAGCGAGCAGCTTTAACAGCGCATTTCATAACAAATTTATCCCTGTAGTAGGCTGTACCGACATGAAATAAAATTTGTATTTGTAAATCAACATAACCACTGTAGGTCCTACAACTTTTGTGTAGAGACTAACTAATTCATTTGGCCCATCGGTTTGACCAGGGTTTTTTATCTAATGTTTTATAGTTGTCAAACCTCGGAGAAAACGCCCATCCAAAATCAATCTCCCTAAGCTTCAACGTTATATTAATTAATTACATTAGCTTTTTTAAGACACTATCAAATTTAAAACGATGCGAGAATACACAATTTTGATACATTATTTGGCACACTTTACAGCTCGTCATAATGGAGATATCAATGGTTTTAGGTACTGATAAACTATTTATCATGTTTATATTCGGGAAGTTTGGTTGGAACTTGTTTCGCAATCGAGAATAAATAAGTTTGATTTCTCGCTGGTCTCTGATGCATCTTTAATATTAAAATATACAAAATCCAAAAGAAAAAATGATAAAAGACGACTGCTTACCATTAGCTATTATTTTATGTTGTCAGTGCTTTGACGAAAGATTACGGTGGCTTATATTCCGATGAACTCACTGTCCACGCGGTGATAATTATCAAAGTCTGTTACCCAGATTAATGTCAAAAACTATACCGAGCATAATGAATGCCTGAAACCATGTGACGATGACGTCTTTAAAGTGACGTCATGTTCATGATGTTTGCGATGCTTTCTGGTGAAGTTTCCCGTGATCTTCGACATTTTATTGAAATAAACTCAACAAAAGTATAGCTTGAGACATAAAATAAACAGAAATAGTGTTGGTTTCGGTGTCATATCACGATACTTTCACTCTTGAACACCAAAAGTAGTTATTGTCACTTGTGGCTGCGTCGCTCGTGAAAATATCACTTCTGGTGCCCACTCGGTGAAATTATAACGTGATCTTACACCGAAACCACCAATTATCCTCGATATAATCAGAGAATGGCATTTATAATACCTCTATGTTAATAAAAGCTTTTTCTTTTCTTTAAATAAAAATAAACTTGCATAGTATGATATATATAAGTCTATGGTATAGACTGAGTTTTCATCTTTTACCAAATAAAGAAATGAACGCAATCCTATCATCTGATTGGTTAACTGGCTAGTATGATGTAAAGGCATAACCGAGAATATAGTATTATATTCACCACAGTGGTCAGTGCTGATGGGAATTCTGATTTAATTGTACATAGCTACTTGACAACTTTGTCAACTTAGTCTTCAAACATTTACTAAAATCCCCTTACGGTATAGAGTATCCACTGCTAATTGAAATAAGTATGGACAACCAAATCTACATGTACTTAAATTGCGCGGCTATAGTTATTCAGAGAGAGCTGTTTTTGAATTACGGACCTTTAACATTACAGTCAACTCCTTGATTCAGAGACTTATCCGAAAGCTAAAGGCATACTATATACCCAGTATCTTGGCTTCGTGGAGTGTTAGCTTTCTCGGAAATAGTTTATACTAATTTATTTATTCTCGATTGCGAAACAAGTTCTTACAACTTATATTAATCGCTCTCGAGACTCATTCCAGATGGAATCAACCTCGAAGAGAGAGAGGTAATATGGAAATATTTGTGTCTTGCCTAAGGACACTACCGACATGGCGATTGTAGGGATCGAACCCGAGCCCTTCTATCCTGAGGCAAACGCGCTACCATTGCGCCACTGCGGCTAAAATAGGAAAATCGAAATAGGAAGCAGACAGTGGTAATAAATGGAAATGAATCAAATAGGATAAACATTAAATCTGGTGTACCCTAGTGTAATATTTTGGGACCACTGTTCTTTGTATTGTGTATAATTTTATCATGGAACAAGCATTAAATCTGCCCGATAACTTCTGTCCGATATTTTAAAATGTTATCACGTCAGTGATAACACTTTATAACCACGCCGGACTACTATCAGTTCAGCAATCCGGTTTCATTGGTTTGACTTAGGTAAGTTCAGGGCTTCTCAAGAGCAAAAACAGTGAACAACTATCCTATCATTTATTTTGTCTGCATTTACAAATCATGGTTTACGATGTACTTTTTGCATAAAAACACTGCCTAAATAAATAGACTGAATGATTATAAGCAAACAGCACGGCATCATAAAAGTCGAAAAATGACGGTAGAAATTTTATTTTTGAAATAAACATATTGCTGTGGGTGTTCATTTTCTGAGTTAGATCATTTTCTATCCATATTCACCCTTTTGAGAGCAAAATTTGAGAAAAAGTTGATTT
>JAUMHA010417297.1:0-10489 GCA_032359765.1 Saxidomus gigantea
AAACATGTGTTTGTTTGATCAAACTCTAAAAATGCTTACAGCTCATGTATTTAAGTCGCAAACCCCTGTGGTATTGTGCTAGTTTGATTCATAGCTTTTTATTACATTTGAGAATGTCCCTGGTTTTCATTGCAAGTATGGATTAAGTTTCCGTTTACGTTTACGTTTCAGTTTAAGTTAGAAAGGTCTATTACCCCACTGTGTCGCTGTAGCGGCATCGCTTTGGAAACGACGCCTGGAGACCGTCAGTTCAAAATGACGGTCTAATCTGACGTTAGTTACACGAGGCATACCGGTTCGATGACGATCGGTAACTGTTCCTGTTTGCTCGAACCTGGTATGAAGTTTACTAACTGTTTTTCTATGGCAATAAAATGACCGTGAACTATTATAAACAGTGTCACCCCTGCTAAGCATCATCAAAGCTTCAATACGTTGACACTGAGAGAGTCTGGGCATTGTGAGTTTTGAAAATATTCAAATTGCTGTGTGTTTTTCTTACTCCTCGACGTTGTAAGAAAGTAATGAAAGATTATTAAAGATTATTTGACCGATTTCACATTTATCGAGACACTGCACGGGCAAATCGTGCAAAAAGATTTTATAGGGACGTTACGTAACATTTAACCCAATACTGACCGATGAAGCCATTGTTTAACACAGTGACATGCGTGATTCACGTGATACACATATTCTTTTGCGTTTGAGTATAGTTTTAATGTGAACTCGGGCGCAAAATGAAGTATAAAGCTGTGAGTGTTTATGTTAAAATAAATTTATGACATCCAGCATATGTTGCTTTATTGTTGGGGAGGGGGGAGATTTACATTTAGACACCGACTGCATGCATTTAATTTTAATATGTACTTACACAGCTCTGTGGTAATAAATATGCATTTAGTAATTATTTCAACACCGTAACATACTTAAATCTTAAGGAAAAGAAGTTTGTGAATCAAATTTAGTGTACAGTCTGGTTAGATGTTTACGGTTGTACATGTAAGCGAAATAATGTAGTACTGAATGAATTTGATCAATTTCTTCACAGCGATGCGCAGATATAAATAGACATGTCAGCAATAGTGTCCGTGTTACCTGATCCTTCTGGCCTCTATTAGCATAATTTCACGGTCGATTTACTGGCTATATTTATCTTCGGCTTTTATTTTACGAATATGCACGAGAAAACTTATATAAAATAATTGATAAATATCGTTCAGACTAAAGCATGATATCAATCAGGCAGATAGCTCAGTTGGTAGCGAGGTTTGTTTTTCTTCAATATTACTAATCTGTACCTCGTGTGTTCGAGTCCTACCAACGAAAGTGCGGAGTCTTTTGTATTCAGGTTTAGCCCATTTAATGTTTTAACTTTATTTTTAGGCAAATACTATTATTTAATCTCTATTTTTACATTTTAATTTTTTCCTAAAAAAAGACACAAGTATCGCGATGCTCGTGCATTCCGTATTCGACTGTTTTCCGTTTACATACCATATAAAATCAATTAAAATACAAATTTAAAAAAAAACATGAATCACATAACGTGATTCGAACCCTCATCTTTTTATGATTTCCAGTCTTAATCTGCACTTTGCACGCTAACCCCTTGTCTACGACAAACAATACATCTGTAGTGGTTAATTAACAGTACACAAACAATTTTTAACCGGCGGTAATTTCCGTATTTGGTACGAAAAGAACCGTTAACACACGAAATGCTCACGGAAATTGATTTATTCAGCGCAATCACTGAATAATATATTCATGCATAAAGGTCAGGATCACGTTAATTTGTCTGGACAATATATCAATCGGAAAGCACGTCACTTCTCATATAGTTACAACTTGCATTTAGTTCACACAAACTCTCTTTTCTGATTGGTTATTTCTGCCCAAGCGTAAGATAAAGCAGATACGTATTTATAGCTTCTCATTAATATTCATGACGTGCTACTTTTTCATTCATAAAAGTGGGTCATGTTGTTAAAGATTTTGACTAAATGTATCCGTTCTCTTCTTGACTATTCATTTTGGATTTATAATCGTCGAGTTCGTCTTCAAAACTAAAAACAAAATGACCGACACCGGCAACAATACGGACTTGCACATTTCGCCACTTTATTCGGGGATTTGAGTTGTATTTGCTACCCAAAATATGACTCGGAAGAATTGGAAATTCCTCCTGACATTTCACAATGAAAGGATTTGACACATGGATATACGAGTGATGTGATTGTTGTAGCTGTTGTTGTTGTTGTTGCGGTTCAACTTTGCAGTAGTTTACTTAATGGCATACTGTTACAATATATAAAATATAGAATGAATTAAATTGTTTAAACTTTAACGTATATGAACTGACCAAAAAGTACGTGAGCATAACAGTTTCCAAGTCGGTACTGATGATCGTGTACGAAAATTTTACATGGATTCTGGGCATGTCACCAAACAAAAACACTTTGAGAAGTAATAAGGAAGTGTATCCGCGTCTTGAATTAATGGAATCATTTAATTTCCTTTCTAAATATAGTAATCTAGCCATAATTTTGTATATAAATTCGTTGCAGCAGCTGACTGCTGTCCGCCATTTGCATTATACTTATGAGCAGTGGCGTTATGACAACCAAATTAATGCGCGACGAAATATGAAAATAGAATCCGGGTTAGTGATCACTACATGATTTAAACGAATGTCAGTTGTAATTATAAAAATTGTTTATGCAAAGTAGGTGTAAAACTTCTGACAGTTCATATCTCGATGAAATGCAGAAAAAGCACATTCAATAATCATGAATTCGAATCCCAATAAAACTACTCTTTTTTCTTCGCCTCCGTAGAACTTAGAGTGGTAAGCTGGTATAAAACTTTTAAACCGCCTACATTTCGAAAGGTAGACATCATTTCTTGATTAAGTGCTTGATTTTCTCTATTGACATATTATGCTTTGTAGATCCGATGTTATTTGTGGGAGGGTGGCGAGGAGTTGTCTGTGCAGGATTTTTATCTCAACGTTTTCAACCATTATCAAAAAATTGAAAATTACAGCAGTTGATAGCACGCTGACATACTAAAGTATGAACCAAGGTCGTAAATTTGAGACTAGGCTTGACCTTTCCTTTCTTAGCAACTTATCCCGCCGACAGTCTTTCAGTATTTTTAATACTTTGATCGATATGTATTATTTTACAACATTTCTTCATTAAGTGTAACTAAATTCGGATATTTTTAGGGATTATAAAAGCGTTACATGTGTATGGCAAAGACGGAGTCAGTGAATTAGAGAAGATGGTACAGCACGAGATTCGCCGGCTTACCTCGAAGATTGAGACGGTGGATTGTGATGATTTTGATGTAGTCAGTGCCATGCAACGTTCTCTCACCAATCTTATGGCGTCAGTGGTAATAAACGATAGATATTGTTTGACACAACTCTCTAAGTCTCCGTAATAAAATTTCTTGGCTCAAAGTCTGAAGTAATTAGAATATGTCTGATATAACCAGTGCCATTTATCTTGCAATCGCAAACAAACAACATCCATTACAAATGCGAGTTGTTGTATGACATGATTGTGACTATTTAAGCTTTTGTTTTGTATCGCATTTGTCTTAATCATTTTCAAGCTGAAATCGAAATCAATCGTTTATATTTCAGTTCGTTTGAGTTTAGTATCTAGCTTCATCTTTGTAAATAAAAGAGAAATATTGTTAAAAAGCCATGCCTTGTTTTTGGAACTACATGTATATTGTATTTTAAGTGTATTAGGTTGTTTGCATTATTGTTTAAACCTAACAAAAGGTAAAATACAGTAAAAGTTATTTTAAGGGTGGTTGAAAACACTTTGGATTGCAGATAAGCGGAGAAGTCTTTAATGACAGCGATGAAGACATAAATAACATCTCGGACTACATTGAAGGCGCAAACTATTTTCTTAACCAAAGTGTCCACACATTGCTGACATGTTTCCCTGTTTTACGACACTGTCCTGGAATATTCAGAGGGAAATACCTGCGAATGTTAAAAGCCAGAGACAAAGTAATTGGGCGATTTTTCGTCAATATCAAGGTAAATGTAGGCTTTTTTGATTTCAGAAAAAAGTTCTGTACGCTTTGCTTCGCCGAAAACGAAAAGATTAGTATTTAAAAGAAAAAATGGGATGCAGATAGAACAAAAATGACAATTTACTAGTTTACGCAGTTTTATTGAGATATTCCAGAAGGTTTTTTTATTGATTTTTACAAAATCACTGTAAAAATACTTGTGACTAAATGTTGGGATCAGGGTCTTTCAAATTTATCCAAGACACTGTTGGAATTATTTCCTTAAATATGCGCTTCTTAACGATTCTAAACTGTATATTTTCATTACGTTTTTAATCACTTCATGAATTTACAACGATTCTAAACTTTGTTTCTAGCCGTTTTATTTTGTGTTTTTTAATAATTTAGTACCATTAGGTTAGATATTACTTTGGCAAGCGTACTTTAACTTTCGTTTACGGACCATAACGACTAATGAATATACTAAAAAAGGAAAGAACCATTCTGTTGTTTGCATAAATGTCTTTCTAACAAAATCATGATATATAGTCTGGCAAAGTAAAAAGAGGCGTCATGGGCAGTTTGTTGGCTGAGCAGGAGAAATGTATAGATGAGAGAACCGACGTAGTTTTCACAGATGAAAGAATTGCATGCACAGTACTTGAGCTTATGTCAACAGGTAGGTTTTAATATACTGTAATGTGGAAAGATCTGTATTCTTCATACCGAACCATTTGAATAAATTCCACTCTAATGTTGCTGTGTAGAAGACTGGAATACTGCTTTCTTGGCTTTTCACACAACATTCGACCCAAACACTGTAATCAGACACCTGAAACAATTGTAATACATTTTAGCATGATCATGTGTGACTCAATAAGAATGCCAGTAATTTCAGTCTAAAACCAAAACCTTCTTCATCCACCGGCTCAGCATTCTGTGTTTTCCAATATCGCGAATTCTGACGACAAAATAACACATTTTGATAATGTTTGCACTACCCCTGAAAAGTGACAAGTGAAAAGCTGGAACCAACTGCTACACTTTTACCGACTCTTGAAACACTGTTAATTAAGAAGACGAGCTCAATGATATTAGGTATCCAATCCGTTTTTTCAATATTTCGTATCTTCTGAGGCCCCTGTCAAAATGACCCTCGCACTCCTGGCCAATTCTAGACAGATATGCTTTCGTACTTGGCAGCCATTACGTCACTACTGCAAGGCCAATGTCACTTTCGCTCAATACTTGACAATGAAAATGCATATATAGAAAGTATTAATATTTTCAACCAAAACCCTGCACCTGAATCTAAATTTTACCTCTAATCTGTATATTTGACCCTGGCCATTGCGACACTAACACCCTGAAACTGCATACAGCCTCCGAAGCAGTAAAATTCGATGTAGTTCACATAATATACAAGAATACCTAGATGGGGCCACTATGCGCATGGAAATTAAAGCTGGGTTCATTTTTGTTTTTACTTATTATGTAAAGGTTAAGGTGATACATATATTTGGTTTTCGCAGATAGGAGCTCATTTAAATATTATTTACTCACTATTTCATATGCACACTTACATGTACTTTTATATTGAAAAGGTATTCAGTCGATTAGTTCACTAATAACGAGCACCTTGCTATGTCTGATTGACGACGACACTGGCTACCAGGACCGCGTGTTTGAGGAGTTAGACAAGGTCATTGGCAAGAATGATCTACCTAGTCTCTCGGACATAGACAAATGTCCACTGCTAGAAGCTCTGCAGTTGGAAATCCATAGATACGTGACAATTGTTCCACTGCTAGTACCACATGTTCAGTCTACAGAGGACGTTAAGTTTGTCGGTTATGATATACCAAAACAGACTTTGGTAAGAACAATATTGTAAAGGCAACAACAATAATATCGAGTATTTATAGGAAAACCATTTAAATAAAGATTGATTAATATAACTGCGGAATCTGATAAATGTTTCGTGATCTTGTATTTAAATATTTATATTCATGTATCTAGTATGACCGTTTTTATTCAGGGGAATACTCTGCATTTAATGACGGTTTACAGAAATACGGGCCTGCTATATTGTAAGTTTGGATCATGGGCACGTGGATCATAGAATTGCCGTCTTTGCAAATGTATTAGCTGAATATTGCCGAAAGGGCACCTAGAGTTATCATGCTTATTCTTCTGTATTTCCTTCAATATATATTTCTAGTAGAAAGTGTAGTTCTAATAAAACTCAAGCTAACAATTTACATTCCACTCTGCACAGCTTGCCCACCCACTGCTCATAGTTAAATTCTCGTCATTTCTTGATCTTGATCAATGTTGGTCTTTATTTGTCATTTCTACATAGGTTGTTGGCAACATCTGGCATGCACATCACAACGACAAGGTATGGCGTGACCCATGGAACTTCCGGCCACAGAGATTTTTGGATAGCAATGGCCGTCTCTTGCCAATACAACATCCTGCTAGAGCAAGGTGCTTTAACCCCTGCAAACTACGTTTGTAAAACTACACTAGGTGTAATTGTTTACGTAGCTGAATCATGAATTTAATGTTTCATTCCAGTCTATAAGTATTCTGATGTTTAAAAGTGGCGTTATTTTTAGATTTAAGCACATAACTTAGTCTGGTGTTACCTGCCTCTGCCAATACGGTACGGATCAGACAAAGCTCAATAATAGCGGCGCCTAAACAAGTAATTTTGTACATAGGGGGTTTTCTGTAGAAGTTGATCATTCAAAAACAAATGCAGTTTTTGAGTTGTCACTACAAGCCGAATGTAAATTGTTATTAATCTTTGACTGACCAAGAAACTATAACGAGAAATAAACAACAGTAGCCGTATTTTCGGACGTTTTTAAGATATGCGTTGACATTTCGGATATTTAGTCTGTCTACTATTCTGTTAGCAGAATTTAATACAAATGCACTGATTATTGAGGTCTTATTTAAAGCTGCTCGCTCTCAGTCACCGTTCAAAAAATATTATTTTTTAAATTGACATACTAATACATAAATATAAAATAAAAGGCTAGAATCAAAATAAAATCTTCAAATCCCGTTGGCGTCAATTTTTTTCTGCTTTTTTGTTATTTGTTCTCTTTCAGCTTTTAATTTGAATTTTAAGCTCGAGTTGGGGACAAAAAATGTGTTATATCCAAAATGTCTTCTTGAAGTATCTTGTCCGAAATATAGTACATTTACCGCTCGAACTTTTTCAATGTTTGCAATGTTCAGAGATTGAGTATTCAAAAAATCTATCGCCTCTTAAAACTCTGTCAAAACACATAAGTTTTGAATGATCAATACTTTTATCATTTTCACTATCTGTAAAGAGTATAATTTTGAGCTTCCATGGGCGCTGCCATTATTGAGCTTAGCCTGACGTACAGTAATTGCCAGTACGACAGGGAACTAGACTAAGTTAATAACTTTGAACTTGAACTATTTCATCGTTCTTTGTCAAAATTATTTCAGTGCGTATACAAAAAAAAATGATAAAATGTTAACAGCAGAACATTTACTTTTACTTCTATGGGTGTTTTAAAATATTTAATGCGGGCGCATTACATTGTGTTCTCTTTCTGGACTTTTCAGCTTAATGCCTTTTGGTGTTGGCCGAAGACAATGTTTAGGGCGGTCGCTGGCCAGGGCTGCGTATTTTTTGTACATGGCTACACTTCTGAGACGTTGGAGGTTTACAGGATCTGTCGATAAATTTGAACCGTGCGATCCAAAACATATGAACAATTTTGACACTACTACTTTTCCATTTATACAACCAAAACCTTTTCATTGTCGCACGGAAAGAAGATACTTGTACTCAGATTGAAACAATTTACCTAGTCTGGTTCCCGACTTCCTATAATAGGGAAAGGAAATCCAGACTACAATTTACCTTCTATTTTGATGACTTACGGCATTTCTTCCCTTCTTGTTCGGAATGAAAGAAATATTTTGTTTTAGTGACTACTAGTTTTGCAACAGCAAATTACTGTAGAAATGGACACATCATCCTTTGTGACTAGTTCTACACTTGAATAAAATCAGGGATTTCAGTTTACAACAAGGTTTCGACCCAAAGGATCAAACAAGTATGTTAGACAAGCTGGTGCTGAAGGGACATCCATGCTCTGTGGTCCGAGTCACTTTACCTTTGTTGCAGTTAAAACTGTCACACGAGAAAACTGTAGCATATGTAATGCAAGTCCTGATGATTTCAAAAACTTCTCTTTAGAAATTGCATAAAATGCAGCCTATCACTTTGTATGTACTCTATACTTATTATCCTAGTACAAAATGTATAAGGAAATTGACAAAGATTGTTGTTGTTCTTTTTGTTTAAGCGCAGATAAGAATATTACAACCTTTATGCATAAATATATTATTCAATAACTACACTTAATAAATCAGTTTCCTTGCGCAGATCGTTACATAAATGGAAATTCACGCATGTTTACAATTTGTTTTGTACTGTTAATGAACATCCATAGGTAAGTGGTCAGAGTGCAGAAACCTTAACCGGAAAGATGATGGATCAAATCACGTAAACTGATTTTTTAACACACGGGATACAGTCGAACACGAAATGTGCGAGCACCGCGAAGTATTGTTTTGTTTTTGAAAAAAGATTAGATATCAAAAATAAAAAATAAGATAAAATAACTTTATATGCCAAAAACATTCAATGATGAACGATATATCACTGATGTTGACAGGAATCGAACACACGACGTACAGATTAGTAACACAATCAAGTTCGCTACCAACTTAGCTATCAACCCTATCGATTTTATAATATAGCTTAATAGAGCACGAGTCACGAAACTTGTTATCTCGGGGTTGTGGGTTCGATTCCTGGGGCGGACCAACTTGAATTAGTAACAGACTTTCGGATGATACTTAAAACCGAGGTCCCATCATGTATTGGTGCTATACACCTGGCATGTATAAGAACCAGGGGTGTCTCTGGAATTGGGACGCTTTCTCTATCTTGCAATATCCTCCGAAACCTAAAATAACTAACCTCTTCTGAGGGCGTTGGTCATATGGACTTTCCTGTACCAACGATGGATTCTAATAATATACATACATTCAAGAAAATGTAAATAAGGGGATTAAATAAACTTGAATAAGGCAAGATAGAGTTATGGTTCTTAGGTACTGTACTTCCTATCATTGTGCTCTATCACTGTTTGAAGTTTCAAGTACAAATATAATACGCTTTAATACTTTTTTAGTTATGCTACGGACAAGAAAATGTAATAAAGGGGGACAATAAAAAAAGGCTAAGGTGATGGTACTTGAGTGTCCTCAGTTATATGCAGAATTCAGTATTTTCCGAGTTATGCTCCGGACAAAATTTGATAAAGGGTGATAATTCAAAAATTTGGCAAGGTAGAGTTAAGGCTCTTAATATACTGCACTTTCCAATATTGCGTTCTACCACTGTGAAGTTTCAAGTAATTCCTTTTAATACTTTTGGAGTTATACTCCGGACAAAGAAGTGGGGACGGAGGTGTTGATTTCTATATGCCACTCGAAGTTCCTTTCGGGGCATAAAACAGCTGAACCTTTAGTAAAGAGTTGGTGGAAACCTGTTAAACTTAATAGGCTGACAGTGTTTCATTATTTTAATTTATCAAATTTTAACTTTTGTTCGCTCACATGGCAATTTTGCTTAAAGCAAAATTCATCTAAAATTGGAAAAATACAAGAGCGAGCGTTTAGATATGTTTATGAGGATTGTATATGACACTTTTAGAAATGGCAAAATTACCCCCTGTTCATTTCGACGCATACAAACAATAGCGATTGAAACTTTTAAAAAGTAAATAATCTTGCTTCACCTTTACTGTCTGATCTTTTACCAGGAAAGCTACAACATATAATTTCAGATATAGCAATATACTATAGGTATCTCAAGTCATTACCACGACATATGGTATAAAATTCATTTGAATTTGCAGCACTTATGCTTTGGAATTCGTTACCTAAAACACCAGGACAAATGACAAACTTCATTCAGTTCAAAATGTGTTGGGGTTTTTTTGGGGGGCAGGGGGGGGGGGAGGCGGAAATAACTGTAAATGTTGTATACGTCAAAGTTAATATCGTATTTATCTTTTTAATATTGTCACCAAAATGTATTGGCTTTAAATCATTAATATGTATGTTTACGTGACATAGATCAATACAGATTTTAACTGTCTTTTATAGTGTCAACATTGTGTGTCAGCTACACTTACTTCAGACTGGTGGGGTTTTTTTTTGTCCTGGAATGAGAAAATATTTCAAACATCTACACTCTATTTTGTTTTTCTCCTCAACTGAGCAAGACTTTGCCACGTGACTCGTTGTTTCTATTTTTAGCCTGGGGACTGAAAGACCCCTAGGCCTAAGTTAGCATACCACATTTCAAACACTACAAGAAATT
>JAUMHA010417308.1:0-22133 GCA_032359765.1 Saxidomus gigantea
ATCTAGTGATCTTCCACCAGGCAAGTGGACTTGTACCAAGGTGAGCGATATAGGGCCATCTTGGCCCTCTTGTTTTTGGTACCTGTCAAGATAATCATACTTTATTTTATGTTTTTCAGTGGTTTATCGAAATATGACGGTGAATTATATCCCGATAAACTCACTGTCCACTCAGTGAAAATTATCAAAATTTTCTACCCGGTTAAACGTCAAAATATATACAGAGCGTAACGAACGCCTGAAACCATATGACGATGACGTTAAAATCACGTCATGTTTGTTATGTTTCTGATGACATTTCCCGCGATTTTAGACATTTTATTGAAACAAACTCAACAAAAGTAGAGTTATAGACACAAAATAAACAGAAAATTGTTGGTATTGATGTAATATCACGATAATTTCTCTTGTGAGCACCAAAAGTAGTTGTTTTCACTTTTCGTGCCCACTCAGTGAAATTAAAACGTGATATTACACCGAAACCAACAATTATGCTCTATGTATTATGGTCCAGTAACATGCTTGATGCACAGTGAATGCATTGAAAACACAGCAGAAATAAATTTTATCAAGCTATTTCTTGTAGTGGTAGATAGAAATGAAAATTGATTTGCAACATTATAGCATTTTATACTGTTGTTTGAGAAGCTGTATCTATGTGTCAAAATTTCAATAAAAATACGCATAGTGCTTATATTATGGAGTTTTTGTACACGTGTAATATTGTGGAACTATCAAAATGTTTGCTTCAGTAATATATTAATGAATAGACAATTCTTGTTTTAAGTTGTGTATTTCATTTTCCTTTTTATGTATTTAATAATATACTTTTGATTTAGGATGCAGGAGATATGAAACAGTGGTTTCATCCAGATTGCGTTTTTGAGACATTTATTCGTGCACGAGCTACCACAAAAAAGATAGAGGATCCTGATGATTTGGAAGGCTTTGCTGACTTAGAACAAGATGACAAAAATAACATTTTAAAGCTTATTAAAGGTTTCTATGAATATTTTCTTTAGTTTAATCAAATTCATTTTAGTTGGATTACCAAAGAGGTTTTTATAACTTATGGTATCACTTACAAACCGTCTGAATGTTATCAGATTTGCAAGTGTGAGGCAGGGAGTCTTCCATCCATGTTACCCATTTGCAGGTTGGTGGACTGAAGCACATGTAGCGTTAGGACACACCTTTTACTGAGGCTGGGATTCAAACTCAGGTGCTACCATTAGTGAGGCAAACCCCCTTACCACTGTGCTATTGAGGCCATTTTGATATACTTGCTGAGCTGAATAATTATGACTTTTTGTTCATGGTTACACTTTCTAAAGTATTTTCAAACACAAATAGCAAAGAAGTGAAGAGGTTACTCCTTTCATACTCTTGGTGTTGTTAGATAAATATTTTTTGAAGATTGGCAATATTGGAAAAATGCTTTACCTCTTTGAAACTGTCATATTGCACTTATATTCTGAGAGGGACATATATGTTTTAGAAAAAATGCTAACCTGTCTCTATATTAGGGTGGCCAGTATAGCAAACATGAAATCACTTAACATTTGGCTGCTTAAGGGTCATCGGTTTGAGCCTTGCTATCAACCTGAATCTTTATTTGAGAAAACTGCCAACCTTATACAGAGCATGGAAGTAAAGCGCTGGTACATCCCAGGAAGAATGGTTAAGTTAACTGCTTGCCTGCCTGTAAAAAACTGACAAACTGGCGTTAAACTGCTAGATACTTGTACAGAGATCTTTATTAGTTTGTTAAATTTTACATCTCTGTGATGTGCAGAGTTACTCTTCTTGACCTGATTGAAACTACAACAATTTAAACAAATTATTTAAAAGTGTAAAACAATGTATTTGATAATATTTCTCATTCAGATCTCCTAGCAAGAGCTGGATCCCCTGGTAAAAAGAAAACTCCTGCAAAAAAAACTCCAGCTAAAGCTAAGCCTGAAACCAGCACCACACCAGTGAAACAGGAACCAAAAGCTGGCCCATCATCTGCGAAGGAAACTGGTATTCCAAGATTTTAATAAAGTGTTCCAAGAATGTTACAGTTTGTTTAAAATAACGTTTCTTAACAAGACAGCTATAGCTAATTTTAAATTTCGAGAGTCAATGCGAAAGTAGAAAAGAAGCAGCTAAGATAGTTTCGCATAGACCCTTTGTAATGTAATGTAATGATAACTTCTGACCTTATCTGTTTGAATACTGTATTAATTAAAGACACTCCCTGTTGCCTGGCACTGTCACAAAATAATGTAACAATTTCTGCACAGTAGCATTTACAACAAGTGCAGATCAGTAGTAGCCTGCAGATCTGATGAACAACATCTGGACAACCTGATCACAGTCTTCACTGTTCACTATTCTACATGTAATTCAATCAGTACCTGAGCACCCTTTTTGAACATTTATGGTAAATTGTATTGCCTAAATTGAAAGATTGAAGTCCTGCAAAAAAATTGGGTGGGGAAATGGTTAATTTACTGGATTATGTATTTATAGTGGTAAGAAAAGCCAAACACCGTGTTTATTATCTGTATGTAACTGTAGTTACTGTACCTAGGTGGAAAATTGACATAAAATACTATAAGTTTCTTACATGAGCACGCGGTTTAGATGGAAATATCCGTCACTGAGGTATCTCATGGTAGAAACTTTTTCTTGCATACTGTCTTGCACTTTAAAATAGATATTTAAATACAAACTTATTGAAATGATGTATTTTAATATAAAAACAAATGTTATTCAGATGCTGTGTTTGGGAAAGTGACGTCACATTGTTTATAACGTTACGTCACAAGTAATTCACGCAAGTCGTCTTACATGGTGGGGTGTAAGATGAGATTTTCCAGTACTGGTAAAAACTGCAGATATCCCCATCTGGTATGCAAGAAATACATGTACATAACCAATGGAACTTACAGCAATACTTAGAATTTTAAAGAGAAATTTCTTGACAGATTCTGGACCATCCAGCAATGGCAAAGGGCCTGTTAACACATCTGGTGGTAAAGATGACTCATTCAGAGAATTCAGACGTCTTTGTGCTGATATCGCAGAAGAAAATAGCTACACTGGAAAAACTGCTATTGTTAAAAAGTTCATTATGAAAGGAGCTAATGGAGGTAAGCTTTGTAGATATATGTCTGTACAAATGAAGATAAACATGAAATAGGCTTTTGTTTAAATGAAACTGATTATTTTTAGTTCAACTGACACAGTGGTAAAAGCTTATTTTATACTAACTTTAGTACTCTTGAAAGAAAGATGCATAAGACTGCTTGCTGTCGAGTCTCACTTCAGATGGAATCAATGTTGAAGAGAGAGAGAAAGAGGCAGTTGGATTAATGTATTTCCTAAGGACACTACCACCATGGCATTTTGAGATGCTGTGATAAACACAGTCCTGAAATTAAAATGCTACCACTGCACTGTGGCAGCCCCACTTAGAAAATACGCATTAAAGATCTGGGGTGAAGTAGTATTTTAAAGATTGATGAAGTTTTGACATAAATATTAACATAATTTCAGAGAGTAATAGTTTTAAGAGTGCTTCACGCCTTTTTTTTTTTTTTAGGTAAGACTTTAATCTAGTTTCTGTGACAATAAGGTTATAAGGTAAATTTAAAGGGACATACCCTACTTCTAGCCGATTATATTCTCGAAACATTATGTGTTCAATGAACGTAAATTGACAAATAAATACAATTTCAAAGAAGAACCTATGGTGAAAAATGTCTCATTTTACCATAATTAATCAATATAGAGGCCTTTTGTAATAAATCGCATCCACCCATTAATTGTACAACAACAACTGTACATAGATTATTGAATGGTATACGGTACTGCAGCATATTTTAAACCACTGATTTTACCGATAATGACTGGAATGCATAGCAGAATCTTTAAGGTTAAGTTATAATACTTCCAAAGATTCTTTTTTGTATGTTTTGGATGTTATTTAGTTTGGCATCAGTTATAGGTTATGTCCCTTTAAACAGGTACTAAAATTGTGAGTCTTTAATGGCATTCAAGCATTGCAGTAATTCTGCGTATGATCTTGTCAGAGATATAAGTCTTTCATTTCAGAGGGTTATGAGGGCAATCTTTACTTACTGCTGAAGTTACTGTTGCCAGGAGTTGTGAAACAAGTGTACAACTTGAACAATAAACAGCTGGTGAAATTGTACAGTCAGGTATTCAAAATTTACCATTTCCTTACCACTGTATGTCATTGATTGTCATTGATTAGGAATTTCATAGCTCACCTCGGGGCATAGTCAAATTGGTTCTATAACTACCCTGAGTCAAGAGCTTGAATTAATGACTAACACATCATTTCTTCATCCTTCTCTCATTCTCAAAATTAGGGATTATCATGTTAACACTATTATGGTATACATGTACACAAGTAAAATGCATACAGAATGTTGAGAAACTGAGAGAAAAAAAATCTTGTGCAGCTTTGCTTCTAGCAAATATAAATGACTTTCACTGATTTGGATAGGTACTTCATTATGAATGATCATATATCAGATTTTCCATACCAACCACAAAGCCATGTTGGAAGATCTGGACCAAGGGGATGTAGCAGAAACTGTGAAAATGTTCTTTGAAGAAAGCAAATCCCATATAACTCCCCAGAAGAAATGCAGCCTAACGATACAAGAGGTTTGTACATCTGAATCTGGCATTGGTAGATATTTACTAGCAATATTACTGTTCAAACAATGTCATGAATAAATGTTGAATGTTAAGAAGTCATTTTGAATACATGTGTTACTAAAATTTTAAAGTGACACTTGACATTTTTAGCTTATCAGAGCTGCCCATAGTGTCAATGGTCTATCAGAAATATAGACTATAAAAGGTACCATGTTTGTAACGTATAGGCTATGTTGTGTTTTAGAATTATGTCTAATGAGCACACAGCATGTGTCATAATAGTTTGGGTCAACTTCAAGCAAAGAGAAGTCCTTTTATTATAGGAGCAGAGTGTTTAAATGACATTGGTAGGTTGTGGTTTTACTGTCTATTTAAAATTCTGCAACTCAGCAAATCTCTTATTAAGCAAAAAAAAGGGGGAGGGGGATATAACAGACAGAAAAACTGTTGAAATGCTGCTTTTTTTTGCAGTTTATGTGCAGTAAAACCAGTTATATAAGAATTTAGCAAGTAATAAATGTAAGTATCATAACAAGAGTTCTCTTATTAACTATTTGTCTTTGTCGTTTTACAGTTGGATGATTTGCTTGGGGACTTAACTAAGGTAACAAAAGAAGATGACCAAGAAAAAGTGCTGACAAAGATTGCAAAGAGGTAATGGACATTTATAAACTGCCTCAGTGGTTGCATGTTTAGAATGGCTGACATTAAATCACAGTAACTTCTCATTGATTGAGGGTCATGGGTTTGAGCCCTGCTATGTCTCTTACTATGAGAATGTTAACAGTTCTGGTTGCTCCCAGTTAGATAGTCTTCCTGTCTGTATAAGAAGATGACTGAAATACGATTGAAAACACAGTCATATGAAGTTTCATATCTGAAAGTCCAATTGTTATATTAAAATTATTTTAAGAATTCACCACAAACGTGAATCTCATACCAGCTAAATGTGTACCCATTTTCGAAAAGGTGACATGGTTACTTATCTTGGGCCAGTCGGATTTAACCTTCAAGCTGGGTTCAATTAGGGCGAAGAAAATTTATTCCTTACATCTAAAATTTCACTTTATCTGTAGTCATTGTATATACATGTGTATACCGAGTTTACTGTATATACATGTAGCTCATATTTTGTTTGGTCTGTTGGTTAGATGTTCCATTGAGAAGTTTTGTGATAGGTTTATGATAGAAGTTACTTTAAAAGGTGTTTACTGTCAATATTATAACCATTAAAATTCAATGTGCAAGACATCATATTTTGATGTGTCAGTCAATGCTTGGCACAGTAATGGCCCTTGGACTTATATCAGTTCTCTTCACTATCAAAGTAGTATTACTAGAATAATTTGTCTTTTTGTTGCAGCTCTAGTTGAAATAAGGAACCATTTTGAATGTTGCATAATACAAGAAAATTATAAATGTTAGTTTTATGTCTATTTGTTTTACAGATGTACAGGAAATGATCTCAAGATGGTGATCCGTTTGATCAAACATGATCTCAGGATAAATGCAGGGGCAAAACACATGTAAGTACATACATGCAATTCTTGCATAATTATCCATTTGTTCAAAGACTTGCTTTAGAACTTGGGGAAAGATTGTGTAAGCTGCAAGATTCATCTACAAAGCAAAGTTCGACAAGCAAGACTTTTGTAGTACAAATGAAAATAATTAAATGTATGATTGTTGGTGTAAAAACGGACTTGTCAGATGTAGCTGTGTAAAGTTCTACAAGGATTAAAAAAAATCCGGTTAGATTTTCATAATCAATAAAGGTATGACATTTCCTATGCCTTGAAAACTGTGCCTAAATATTCTTTTATTTCCTCCATTACTGAAGAGCATATTTTAAATTTAAGTTATGACAAATTTTATATTTTTAGACTGGATGCCCTTGACCCTAATGCTTACGCAGCGTTCCAGGCATCCCGTGACCTCAGAGATGTGGTGGAAAGGGTTATAGAGAACAGGGAAAGTGGAGATAAATCAGGGTTTAGCAAGAAATTATCTGTCAGAGCATCCTTAATGACTCCTGTTTTACCTATGTTGGTATGTGAATTTGTTTAAGCTTAAAGATGTTTTTATGCATTTGTAAGTTGAAAAAGAACAATGTTATGTTGGTCTGTTTGTTCTCCTCAGGTAAAACCGGTTTAAAAGAATTGATTGAGATTTGAACTTGTAATGCAGCCCACTTGGTATGTCACAATTTGTCTCAGTCACTATGAAGGATGACCTACCTACATATAAAGCAGGATGTCTTCAAGGGGGATGTTTCTATCTAAATTTGTCAACCGGAATGGAACTCATTTTACTTTTTTGATCCTATTGTATCGATATGTCTTAATGATTCTTTAATGCAGTTATATATGTGTAAGATTTTTATTTTAGGCAGAGGCGTGTAGGTCAGTGGACTATGCCATGAAGAAATGTCCCAATGGTTTCTATGCTGAGATCAAGTATGATGGAGAGAGGGTACAAATGCACAAGAAAGGCTCAGAGTTCCAGTACTTCAGCAGGAGTCTTAAACCTGTGCTATCCCATAAGGTAATATCACTGGTCACTGTACTGTAATTTGGTGTACAGGATGATTTGACGGGATTAATATAGACTGCCTTTGTAGTAAGAGCTGCTGACTAACAGTCACTGTATCCTCTGAAAAAATGACTTGGGTTTGATCCCTGCTGCCAACCTCCTCCAGTGAGATAGTTGTCAGAAAGTCTTTCATATTTTTTGTAATATCATTGAAAAAAAAACCTAAGCTATATTTCTAACATGTACTTTTCAATTTATAAAGCAAAGTTAGGAATGGTTTTGGTACAAATAAAAAAGTTAATTTCCACTGGTAAGACATCTTTCTTGGTAAAATAAGAGCTACTTGTAATTGTGCTACTGTGACTTTAAAGTCTTGATTTAGAATTTGGAAATCATATACAGGTACTATGTGTGCATTTCACTAACAACTTGTAAGTTACAACTGAAAGATAAGTGTGCTATGTCTGTCTTGTAGGTGTCTCATTTTAAAGAATACATTCCAAAAGCTTTCCCGTCTGGAGATGACCTTATTCTTGATGCTGAAGTACTGCTGATAGACACTGTTACAGGAGTACCACTACCTTTTGGAACACTTGGTAAACATAAGGTAACTACATGTATTGACTAAATTAATTCAGTTTAAGAATGAACACATTTTATGAAAAAGGCAAATATGGCTTGAATGTTAGATAGGACCTCTGTCTTCTGATAAACTTTGAAGAGTAAAATGTTTATACAGGAGTTGTAAGCATTTTGGCGACTGTTAATCGGGTAATTTGGTTTTGGTGAAAGTTGAACAATTTGATAACGGGCAGTAATCACTAAAAGGAAATTCTCAAATTATTAGTCTATGCAAAATGAATCTTTCGTAAAAGCAAATCATCACTAGAATCACCCCCATTTACAGTGTTCTACTAGCTAATTGTGATATGTTTAGAATACACCTACTACAATATAACATGAAGTTTCCACACAGTGGTTGTAACTGTAGCTTAGTGAAGACAACATTCTAAGATTTGTTACAAAAAGATGAGCTCATATTGTGGTTAGTAGAGGAATTCCAGAGTCAGATATTGAAGCACTTGGTATTACAAGGAAGCCACTGAACTAAAATAGATTCATTATACAGTCAAACTTTGTTCGCTCGAACTCCAAGGGACTGTCAATTTGAGTTCGAGGGATTGTAAGAAAGAGCCATCAAGGTCCGCCATTCATAAGTCGTTATAATGCAGAAACTTGAATATGATATGCATTTTAACTAATGTATTATAGTTTAAATATTTCCCAGAATTAGGGCATATTATACATCAAGGTTGAACTTTTGTCCTTGCATGAAAACATGGTTAAACTGACAAAATTCAGTCAAATTATTGCATTTGTTTTGACTACCTCCTTCTTGAAGAGCTCTTATTGGGTGGGCTTAACAGCTTATTTCCGATACCGGTATATCTGACTTTCTTAAAACTAAAGACATTTCAAAACGTTTTATATTGTTGGATAGCTCATAAAACAAAAACTTGATTTTAGTTAGAAGTCAAAATGATAAAATCTTTAACACATAACTTGCACTATTTTTCTTAATGTTTTTAACGGCCCTTCTAAAAAATCCGTCACTTATTAAAATATTCTATCCATTTTAGTGGAAAAAAAACACTTAAATTTATGCCAGTCTACTACTAACACTTGTCAACATTGTAAAAGAAATTCAGATTACCTGTAATTGCTCATTTACAGAAGTGTTTAAAACATGCACCGTTTAACAACTCAGGCTATTAAACATCTGTTCAAAAGTACAATTGTTTGCCCGATCATTGAGACTGATACCTTTTATTGTTCAAGCAAAAGGATGTTATTGACAATGAAGTAGATCTGAAGGGACTGCCAGGTTCGAGAGATCGGGGTTTGAGGTTTCGGAGGTGGAACAATATGATTTATATAGAAATTTTGCCGGGACCATCGTTCGAGCAATCGGTTGTATTCAAGCGAATGAAGTTCGAGCGAACAAAGTTTAATTGTATATGAAATAATCTAATATATATGTGTAGCAAAACTTAAATTATATATTTGAAACATTTAACATGTGATTTACAGTTTTTTAAGACAAGACCACAAATTTCTTTTTAGAAAGAACAATTTCAAGATGCAAATGTGTGTTTGTTTGTGTTCGACTGCCTTCACATAAATGGAGAAAACATCATGGACAGGTAATATAGTAATGTCACTGCAATTCTGAAATTAAAAAACATGAAACAGGGCTACATACCACAACTTTGTAACCATTGTGTTGAATGAAAGTTTTTTTTCAATTCTGTATGTTACATTTATATATAAGCAGTAGACTTAAATCATATGAAATGGTTTTTGTCCAATTTAAAACCATACAGTAATCTCGGTATATAACAAACTGTTTGGCAGCATTAAAACTCTTTCCTTACATCGGGATTACTTTATATCTATACGTTATATCTATACTGCATTTTCATATAACATAAAGAGTTTACTCTATATGAATATAATGGTCAGTGCTCTTTTACAGACCTTTAAAAGCAAGAAAAGAAATTCTAGAAAAAGAGATGATAGAAATACCCAACAGAATTCTGTTCTCAGAGAAAAAACACATCACAGTAAGTCTTTTGTTTCAGACATTTGAAAAGCACTAGGCCGCAGTTAAAATTATGATAAATCAAGGCAAGATATTAGATATTTTATATACATTCAAGTGTTGTTAATTGTATGATAAACATCACTTTTGAATTCTGATGCAGGGTAATGAATGACAAAATGCCATAGGCTGGAGTGGTTTGTAATTGAGTATCAGAATGACATTTGTTTATTAGAAAATTACTTACAAAATTACTAACACTTAACTGGACAGTATTTCGATTCTAACATGACCAAAATGACAAAATGGTGAATAAATAGATTGGACTATTTTCTGCCTGGACACTTACTTTACAGCATGTGTTGCACTTTAATGTCATTTGTGACATCACAATTGTTCTCTCACAGCTTTGTGCATCAAAACATTGTTTATTTCAGAATTTACAGGGAATAGCATACTTCTTTATTTAACTGAAAGAAAGACCGAGCCATGTTGGAATAATTAATTCTCACTTTATTGCAGGAAGAAGAGGATCTCACAGAAATGATGACTCGTGTTTTCCAGGAGGGTCTAGAGGGCCTTGTTCTGAAAGATGTCAATGTATGTGAAGCATTGTATGGTAGAAATGAATATGTTTGGTTTGTAATATCATTTTAGATGCACAACAGCACATGGTTATTGATATGGTGATTTGAATATGTATTCTTAATTGGTCCGAAACAGAAAAGTTTGTATGTTCCGAGCTTTGTTGGAATGTGAAGGTAATACAGTTGATGCTTGTGCCTAGAAGTTCATTCTGTACTGAATGCGGCAAGAATTTCAAGAATTTTGTAGATTAAAGCATCTATGTGTATCAGAATGCTACACTGTCTCTGGATGAATTTGAATGAGTTAAAAATAAATATGACGTGTAAAGGAGTTCAAATGATTTCCATGTATTCCCAGAGAAACATTAATAAAAATGAGCCAGTATATAAATATTTGCTGCATTTCCTTTTAAACTTTGTACAACTGACCTATTCATGGTACCATGCATTACTTTGTTGATAAGTTAACTTCAAACACTGTTTTCTTATTTGTAATGACTAAAAATAGTCAGTATACCATTCTATTTACAGGGTATATACGAACCTGGCAAGCGACATTGGCTGAAGATCAAGAAAGATTATTTAAATGAAGGACAGATGGCTGACTCAGCTGATTTAGTTTGTCTGGGAGCATTCTATGGAACAGGAAATAAAGGTAAAAGGCTTCTTAACCATGTAAATACACTGCTGAAATAAATACTATACATAGGTATGTAAAAATCATTACAGCAGAAAGTATGGAAGATACATTTTTACACACAATTTCCTTGGTCAGGTGTTACGGGTTATTAATATTCACGAAAAGTCAGCTTTGACTGTTGGTTCTCTATATGCATTATTTACAGTGTGTTTACATGTATAATGTAATGTGCACATTGGGCTCAAAACTTTCATTTCCTCAGTATAAAGGTTAACAAGTATGGTAGAAATATTGCTTCTTCTTGTTATAAGGTGGCATGATGTCTGTGTTCCTGATGGGCAGCTATGACCCTGAAAATGACATCTGGTGTACTGTTACAAAAGTGGGAAACGGCTTTGATGACGCCACATTAGAAAAACTACAAAAAGAACTCAAGATGGTGAAAATCAGCAAGAATGCAAGCAAGGTGCCTGACTGGTTAAATGTAAAGAAGAATATGGTACCAGATTTTGTGTCGGCAAATCCAAAAGAGGCACCAGTCTGGGAAATTGCTGGGGCAGAGTTCAGTAAAGCAGAGGTATGGAACTTTAACAGTAAGAGGTTAGCAAAGGGTGTGAACATATACGTAGAAGGCTGTGAAGTAATGTATTATAGAAAATGTTGTTTTTTTTGTTTTATAAATGCATAAAAATAACATAGAAAATACAGAAATTGGGCTCAGAACCTGCTAGATAATATAGCCCAATTAAAGTAAGAAATTTTTTAATTGAAGAAACAGAAATGTCAATAATCTGTTTTCAGAATAAACTGACTGTTCATGATAAATCTGAATATGTAGCTATTACAAAGCACTTCTGTTGGCTGTGTTGTGTGATAAATTTGATTATTGACAGGTTCATACGGCAGATGGGATATCCATCAGGTTTCCACGCGTCACCAAGGTGAGAGATGACAAATCATGGAAGGAAGCTACTGATTTGCCGAGACTTAAGGTATTGTATGTGTGTAAAAAGCCATTGATTGATACTGAAGTACTACAGAAAATCATTTTACTGTAATGCTCAGTTATGAATTTAAGTTAGTTCTTTACTGTGGCTGGCAGCCCATAAATTTGATGTCCAAAAACTTGTAACACTGGTGCTTTGAAGGTATAGGTACATGATAATGTAGAACAGTTATTTGACTTTAGAGTTACTTAAAGCATCAAGATGTTGTTACATTTGATGAATAAATAATTGATTATAGAAGTCAGTGCATGGTGCTTCATGCCAAGTTTTTATTAGATTCTGTGCAAATTGCATTTAGAGAAATATTTATGATACTGATAAAGAATTTGCATTGACTGTTAAAGAAGAATCAAACACAGCTTTCACTCCCACAAGATACAAACAGTAAACTCAACCAGCATAAGTCAGATTGATGCTCACTTGTCAGCTAACTAATGAAAGGAATTCCTTATATTTTCATAACAGGAACTATTCAAGAAATCCAAGGAAACATCTGACATTGTTATCGTAGGCTCCAAGAAGGGTAAGGGCCCGGCAAAAAAGCCGAAATCCTCCAACGGCAGTGATTCGGATGGGAATGCTGATAGTAAGCCTGATTCTTGACAAATTTTTGAATCTGTATTCAGTAATTGGTTAGACTCTAATACAGTTGCTCCTTTTGGGAAGCACTACTGTTCTGTATACACATACACTGACCCAACATGAAAACTTTACAAGTTTATAATGGGATTTACTAAGCATGAGAAAGAAACACCAATACCTCACAATGCAGAAGGTGGAATTCAATCATTTGTAAAAATGTAAAACTTTATCCGTTGGGGAGTGAGTTTATCAACAACAAAAAATCATCACAGGAGCTTTCAGTTTAAGATAATAAATTCACCTATATATTCAGTTCAAAGGGAGGTAATTTAAGATTTTGAATCTTTAGAGTCTCAACTCTCACTTTTGCATTGTGTTTTCATAAAACATGGTTGAGTTTTCTAATCTTGACATTAGTTTCTCTCAACCGAGAGCAAAAAAGAATATTTTGTCTTGACAACTAATTTTGTTTTTGATAAACTGTCTGTTTTCAGTATATGAGTTATCTCTCTTTTATGCATGATCAATGACTTTAACTTTTAGGCCAATTATCACCTTTGCTATTTGTCCTATTTTATAGAGTCAGAGTGAAATACATTGATTTAATGTTGTGTTAAATATTTTTATAATAAAAGTATATAGTTTTCATTTTGGGTGAGTGTACTGTATATGGAGCTACTAGAGTGTATTAAAAAAAGAAGCAAGTTGGACAGTTTTGAATTGAGTCTTCTATGTTGTATATTGGGTAATATTTGCAATGATATAATTTTTGTATTTTTTTTCTTCAAATTCCCTTCGTTGCTAATTCAAAACTTTAGATTAATCTAGATTTATGATTATTGTACTCCCTTTTTACTAATTTTGAATTCACGATTTACCATGTTATGGTGTCTGACCTATAGCTATTTTTAATTAGCTATTATTTCCTCCAATATAATGATAAATATGCCTGTGGTATATTTAAAAAAAATTACCAACTTATTTTCAGATGAAAGTAGGAAATATTAAATGAATGTAAAAGACAGACTGATTCTTTTATATCAGATAACAGTAATGCTACTCCGATCAAGTCCAAACCATCTTCTGTCTCCTCAACGCCGAGTAAAACAGCAAGTCTGGCAGGTAGTGGTGGAATTATGAAGTATCTTTCACCAAAAAAGGAACAGATTTCACCGTCAAAACCAATGAAGCGGGCCAGTGAGAATGGTGATGTATCAAGTCCAGCAAAAAAGGTAAGCTTTGTACATGTGTGTGTGTGTGTGTCATGATTTCCTCTGGCTGTTTGAGTTTTTATTATCTAGGATCTTTTTAAAGATTTGCTGATGTAATAAGTAAGGAGGTAAGTAAGTAAATTGTTTATTAACGTGACATGACTGTGCTATACAGTACATACTTATTACAATAAATAGTCAATATACACAACACCCAGCCCAACGGGCCTATATGTCACCTGTAAATAATTTCATAGTGAAATATATCATGTCCTGAGATGAGAAGAGTAAATTAATTTATATATATAGATACATTTACAACAACAGTACTAAAGTAAGTTCATCATGACATCTATCTTAACACACATACAATACTGTACATGAGTACCACTAAAATACTACTAATATGTGCTGTTGCTCTGACCAGTTATTATACAAATTGCTTTACATGTCCAGAAGAAGTATTGACCTTACTACATGCATGATCCTGTGTTTTTAAGCTCACCCAGGCAGGAAATGCTCAAGGGTGAGCTACTGTGATTAACGATTGTCCTGTGTTTATCCATCTGTCAGTCAACAGTTTCTTTTAAGTACTCTAGAGACCTCAATTTTAGTCCAATCTTAAGAAACTTTGTGACAATAATCACAATGATGAAATCTTAGTTGAGTTTGGTCATGGAGGGTAAAAAACTAGGTCAAAATATAAAAAAAAACTTTGTAGGCACTCTAGAGGCCACATTTTCTACTCGATGTACATTGAACTTGATCAGAATATTTATATATGTAAAATCTAGGTCAAGTTTGAAACTAGGTCACCTAGGCTCAAAAACTAGGTCACCAGGTCAGATTGTAGAAAAACCTTGAAAGGCCACATTTATTACCCAATATCATCATGAAAATTGGTGAAAATGTTCATCTCAATGATTTCTAGGTCAAGTTTGAATCTGGATCTCCTAAGATCAAAATCTCGGCCACACAGTCAAATCAAAGAAAAACCTTGTCGAAGATTTTGAATTGACTTGACACAGTCGTTCACCACAATGGGACCGTGTGTCACATGCAAGACCCAGGTCTGTAGCTTAAAGGTAAAGGTCACATTAAAGGCAAAAACTGAGACCTCGTCCAGGCTGTAACTTCCCGATGCATTTAAGGATTTTGAATTGAGTTGACGTGGTTGTTCACCACAATAGAATGGCACGTAACACACAAGACCCATGCCGTAGGCTTAGAGATTAATGGTAAAAAATGGACACATGAGACCTTGTCCAGGCATTAACTTCCTCATGCATAGGACAATTTTTTACCACAGTGGGACAGTGTCTTATGCACAAGTCCCAGGTCTGCAGCTCAAAGGTCAAGGTCACACTTGAAGGTTGAAGGTAAAAAATGGGTACATGATATCTTGTCAGGGCAGAAACTTCCTCATGCATCAAATGATTTTGAATCATCTTGTAACAATTGTTCACCACAATGAGATTGTGTGTCACCTACAAGACCTTATTGCCTTCAATCCATAACAGTTGGCAGGCTTGACATGTTGCTCATGGGCATCTAGTTCAATAAGTCCAATTGCCTCACTTCATATGGAGTTCTGAAATAGCTACTGTGTGCACTATAACCTGGCTGATAGGTAGTTTGATTACTTTTGCAATTTATAACAAATGTGACCAGCATATTTGACGACACTTTGACACTCTTGTCTACCGGTTATCAACAGATACATGAATTGCTGCTCAAGATGTTATGTTTGATTTCAGTCCAAACCTGAGTGTAAATATGGCGCAGACTGTTACCAGAAGAATCCAGACCATTTTGCAGCTTTCCACCATCCACCTAAAGTGCAACAAGCCTCAAATGGAGTACGTTTTTACCGGTGTACTTGAATGTTTAAACTTAAATGAAACGAGACTTCTTCAACAAAATTAGCAGTACATGTACATAAAAATCCTTAAAATTTGTTTGCATGTATTCAGTTAGACTTTCCAGGAAAATCCTTTGGGATTGGGGGTAGGGTTGAGTAACTTAATAAAATTTGGGATGAAAACATGATTACAACCTTATGATATTTAGTTTAATTATAATTCTATTAAAAGCCCTTGCATTTCATACTAAGTATTAATGAAAGTGCTGGAGTTAAAGAACTATAACACTAACATGACTTTGATTTTAATTGGTCGTGATTTCAGTGCTATTTAAAGCTCAGATTGTTACATCATATCAAAGTATAGATGCTTTTCCATCAAAATGTGGCATTTCGATATAAAAACAATGTATGTAACAACTTGTCTATGTTTTTAATTGCAGGTTCTGCCTAATGTATTCACTGGCGCTAAAATTTTCATCCCGAATGATTTGAAGGATTTCAAAACCCTGAAGAGATACATTGTAGCGTATCCTTTGCTGTTTATATCTTTTCACTGAATAAAGACAAATAAAATACATGTATGTGCTGTACATGTCTAGATGTCACACGAGAAATGGTCAGCAGTGTGAATGCTGCCAAATGTAACCCTAAAATATAGACACGAAGCAGTTGTTTATGTCTATACTTTTAGACATTCCATTTAAAGATACAATATCAAAGAAAAAGATGTGTCATATATTTCAAAAGTCAACACATGTCTTATATTAGAATATGTCATTAAAACATGATGATTAGCAAGCAGTGTTTTCTCAAATTTCTAGCAACCATTGTCTGTTTGCTGTTTTGCTGTCAAAAGTTTACTTAATATATCCATGTAGTATAAACAAATGGGGAATAATCAAACTATCGGTCTTTGATACACGAGTTCAGAGCGTCACTCTAAATATGTTTGCCTGTACTGCAACATTAGTTGAAGAGTTTTAGCTTCTCGCTAGCTACATGTAATCTAGTGAACTAAGACTGGTTCATGAATGATATCTGTAAATTAAATGATGTTGAATACCCTTTAGTTTACCTTGACATTTGTGAAGATTTGATGGTGAAGTGATTGCAGATTTCGGTAAAGGTTCAGCAACTCATGCAGTAGTACCCAGTGATTACACAGTAAGGTTACATCTTTTGATTAAAAATGTGTTTTAGTTGATATATTTACTCATTTTGATGATAATTGTTACATCCAGTTGATATAGATCTGTTATATGATAAAAGAGTTTTTTCTACAAACAAGTGTAGACACATGTTAATAGGTTGAAAACAGTGAGGTATTGTGACTGTTATTCTAACGCTGAGTATGTTTCACTTCCAGGGACCAGCAGTAAAATGTAAAGGTATTTGTGTGAAGGACACTTGGTTGTGGAAATGTATCAAAACAAAATGTTTGCAACCAACAGAAAACTTTATTCTTGGCACATAAGTGTGTTGACAGGCAAGTGCACACTAGAAATAAGACCTGACTCGACTCAGATATTGAGAGACTTGGAGTCTTCAGTCTTATATCGGACAGATGTTGATGCAAAATACAAGTAGCAAGTCACAGTATGGTAGAAATGAGGAGATATGAAATTGGGATTTTCTTCAGTGACCTCTGTTATCATGACATTACACTTTTCAGTCTTTCTGGACCTTTAGGTGTGAATTTCACGTCTTCATGTATGCAACCTGTTCAAGACTTGAAAAATTTTGGTTGCTGCCACAAGTTAATACTTGTATACATAACAAATACAATGTACATATGTACATAAACATGTATTCAAGTAACATTGTCCAGATGTTATCCATTGTTGCCTTTAGTCTAAGCAACTTACAGTACTGGAGGTGAAAATCCTATAGATCATGTTGAAGAATAAAACTCAGGTAGCACTTTTATGTAGTTGAGTAGTTTCTATTGTTGTCAATGTACATACCATATCTGCTTCTGTCATATGTTATAGGGTTGCTGGTAAAACATTTTCTGTATTTAGAAACCAGTTTGGTATTTTCACTATTTTGTAGTGTCAGTCTGAGAGTGTTACTAGTATGGACACTTGGCAAGTCCTCGATGGTTTTTAGTTGCACAAGATAATTTAGGTACAATTTACATTATTAAGTTTGTCATATTTTTGCCCCTTACATCATAATATACTGTTTTACAGCTAATCTTTAGGCATCATGTAATGTAACATTCATTTTACTCTTGTTATTAGAACTCAGTGTTAAAAGTGATTAAAGTTTGTGATTAAACTAAAGCTGAGAATCTACCAGAAAACTTTCTTCATAGTTCAACAGTTAAGCTGCTAGACATGTATAGGGAGACTTACTCATGCTGTAAGATGCTGAAATTCTTTTTGGTTTGGTACAGAAATACATTTACATGTGTTGTGCTTTTGATATCAGTTCGGACATGATTGATCAAATTATACATAATTATGATGAAAAACTTTTGACAGAAATATTTTTAATGTTTATGTTTGCAGTGTTGGGCAGTGCGGTACCAGTACTTGGTTTACATGCAGTATTTTCATATACCATCTCAAACAATATAATACCATACATTTTACTGTTTTCTGTTGTGTCATTTTTACAATAAACTTATATTTTGTAAGGAATTGTGTGTTTTGTATGAGAGAATGGTAAAGCAATCAATGGCCTCCACCTCTTTACATGTACAAGCAGGTCAATAGAAAGGATGCTGCAGATCACCGGACTGTTATAATTTTACATTTATACAAAGTAAGGCCTCGCTGTATAAAATCAACATCTTGAAAATGTTCAGGTATTGTAAGTACATTTGTATACCCCTTTCAAACAGGGTTTGTTGGGCTATATAGAAATCACTTGGCAGTTGTACAGTCACATGGGGTTGGGCATTTGTTGCTTGTGTTCGTTCCATATCTCTTGAACCCCTTGGAAGGACTTTCATTAAATTTTTGTCTAATACTCCAGATGATATGTAGAACTTGGGCTCCAACTGTGCCAGCTCAATGTCAAGGGCTTGTGGGTCATTTATAGTTGGTGTTAAAACCCCTTGAAAGATTTTTACGAAAGTAGTCGAATATTTATCTGCGAATGGATGTTCCAACCCTACCAGCTGAGGTCAAGAGAGTATACTCAGTTCCAAAAGAAATTTTTTGTTAATTTTATGTATTACTTTGAACAGAAATATTATGATGTTTGGCATCAAAATTTAGAGCAATTTATGCTCAATTGCCTAGGCATTGGCAGTGCATTCAATCGATAGCAAATTGTGTACATGTATAAAGGTAGTGTTCGAAATTCGAGACCGATACGTTTTATCAAAATGGAGAAATAAAAAATGTCCGTTCATCATTTCTTTCAAACAACGACTCCTCTGAAACTGTTAGGCCAATGTTAATGAAACCTGGCATGTAAGTTCCTTGCATTTAGCTCTACCAAAACTGTTCCAAAGCATTCTATTCCATGCAGGACTATGGTTGCTGTGTCAATAAATAGGAAACGCGATAAAAAAAATGGCAGTGTCTAATGAACCTTTGTCAAGAATGTTCAAATTGTGCCCCGGGGATCAACATTAGGGATGGGGTCATGTTTTACATAGAAATATTTAGTAAAAACTTCAAAAATATTGTCAGAAACTGCAATGCCTAGAGCATAATATTATGGGGTATAGCATGGTGTGGTGGTCTTCTGTCAAGTATGATCAAATTCTAGGGGGGGGGGGGGGGGGGTTATATACGTAGTACCGTCCTTGTGCAGTTTTTATGCACAGCTATGGCACAGGAATTAACCTGCTTAAAGATCGCTGCACACTCTTCACTTATGTCTGAAATCCGCTCAACTGATTTTTTCATGACACTGAACAGAACCTAATATACTATCGGGGATTATGCGGCAATAAGCTGTTCACTGTCTTGACCGTCGAATACCCACAATTAAAGTGTGGCTGCCCATTTATCATGTCAAAAACGTTCTAAAATGTATAAACTTTTCTTTTTGTGAGTCATAAAAAGCAAACATATATCAATTCTCAGACATGTCCCCACGGAATGATACTCAATTTTGGAAGTAATTTATTTCTGTCAAAGTTATGGTCGACTTGCATGATAATCTTCATCTTTAAAGGCACTAGAGCGCGCCGACGAAGTTGTGTATTACTTGCTCCATACCGACAGTACGACTTGCTCATTTTGGTTATTACTAGTGTTCGATTTTACTCAGTTTCTAAAATTCTTTTGAACATTTTTCAATTATGTCAGTTCTATCTATTGTGGATAGCTCTCAGTAAGTTTTCAAACTGAAAAATCCAATCTGGTAACAAATTGTGTTCTAGAGTATAAGCCGATGACAGATATGTGCCAGCCGATGGATGATATAGGCAGAACAATATAGAGTCGGCAAGATAGGGATAAAAGCTAGACGCAAGAACAAATTACTATGTAATTGCATATTGATTTTAAATTAATATCTTCCTAAACACACTTTATTCACAATATATCACACTGTCTTCAAGGTTTTTCTGTTTCCCGTAAACATTTATAAATTTCCCGTCATTATTACTGACATATAGGAGATCATTTTCCGCTGAGACACATATTGACCAAGGCAGCTCTAACTTACTCTCCTCACCTTGAAGTATTTTGAGTTTAGTACATGTTGAGGATAAGACGTGTAAACAGTTATTGTCTCTACTAGCAACAACTACGTTGCCATCTTCTTTCACGACAAGTCCTTCGGGTCTGTCAAGATCTCCCGCTCTATAGATCGTGATCACGTGACCTGTAGTCGACAATTTCAACACGGCATCTTTCCTATGATCAGACACATACATACATTTTCCTGTATGGCAAAACGCAATATAATACGGCGCTGAAAATATTTCCTCGCCATTTAAATTGGTTTCAATTCTTTTTAGAATTTTTCCATCGCTAGTGATAATTTCAACTTTCTCTGGGCACAAAAATGTGACAGCTGTCAGACCATTACAATGCGTAATTCCAAAACAATGGCCGTCTACTTTCATCCGACGAGTCTTCGATAAACCATTTAACGTGCCTAGATATTGGATCATCTGTTGCTCAGGTAAGGTCACCCCTATTTCATATTTGGAGACAACTGAAACATCAAAGGGTTCAGTGGGTAACACAAGTTTTGATATAATCACATAATCGCTAATTCTTACAATTTTAACGTTGGAATTATTTCCGTCAGCTATAACAAGGTCACCAGACGACAAAAATGACATACCAGAAATCCAGCATTTTTGTTGGTCGTATTCCTCCCGAGGATCTATCTCTGCCAAACACTCTGGCGACTCAATTTTAACACTAGAATTATCTTCAAGTTCAATGGTTGAAGAATGTTTATGATTATCGTAGCACGTTCTACACAGATATCTGTTGCATATTTCACAAAATTTCACAGCCCCCACGAGGTCTGATTGCGGATAACATAGATCACAGTACACCGATACTTTTCCTATTGAAGTAGTTCCACTTAAACGAGGCGGCGTTTCTGCGATCGAATCCTTAAACGTGTCTTTAAAATTGCCGATTTCTTCTTGTTTGCTTTCTAGAAGCCCCATATTCTTGTGTAAGTGCAAACTATCTCGTAAATTACTTTAATTGTTGTATTTCTTTATTAATTTAATACTCCGTGCCATTTAAGGTAACATGTATTATTTTAGAGTTATGCGTGTCCTTATTTTAAAATCAGAAATTATTTCAAGTTTTGCACGTAGTTATTTTCTACAAGAATTTTAAGTTTATATTCCTAATCTTTAATAAAATCAACATAATGGAAACGGATCGGGATCAGTAGTTAATTTGGAGTATTCTTTTGTATTATTGAACGTGTGTGTGGTTCCATTGTTAAACAGAATGTATCGAGTCATTAAACCTTTTAAAAACATGAAATAAAGTAGAGAGTTGCAATAATTATCGTATTTCACCTTTACCCTAATAAAATTTCTAAAATGGACTTTACCACCTTCCAATTTGGGCAATGCCATTAAAAATTCAAAGGGGTGTTCAATGAAAATTAAATAGCAAACAGTGGAGATCATGATCAGTCTGCAAGGAGTCTTGACGGAAAAAAGAATGAGTCATTGCCAAGTCCCCAGTCATTTTTGTGTCGCCCTTTCGGAGAAAAGGCGATACATAGGAATCGCTTTGTCCGTCCGTCGGTCCGTCCGTCCGTCACACAAACTAAACGTTGGCTATAACTTTGCCATTTCTTAAGATTTCTTCATCAAACTTTACAATTGTATTGCTTATGACAATAGGGTCATGATGCCACCAAAGTTTTTAGGTCAAAGTCATATTTGACAGAGTTATGCCTCTTTTTGTACTTGGATTTTGTCATGAAAACTTAACGTTGGCTATAACTTTGCCATTTCTTAAGATTTCTTCATCAAA
>JAUMHA010417309.1:0-10489 GCA_032359765.1 Saxidomus gigantea
AAATGACCAAAATACGGTTGAAGCCGGCGTTTAACTCCTACAACAACAACTACATCCAAGCCAATTTATGTAGTGAGTATGACATCTTAAACTGAGATACTTGAAATTCAACTGTAGTCTCGCGTAAGCATAAAAACACATTCGTTCAATACAGACTATTCACTCTAAATGCATTTTACTTATTCAAAATTGAGAAATTAAGACTTTCTAAAGGATAACGATTGCATTGCAGATAAAGTTTGATCATATAGAAGTTCCTGGTGTAGAAGTACAGAAAACTTTTATAGCGGAACAGTTGCGACAACCACTAGTAGAGGGCGAAATGTGGTGAGTTTAAAAAAAATAATTTCAACTTATCTCTAGAAAAGAATGGAATGGATTTTAGAAAAAATAGTATGAATGTGTACCTATTATCATTTATTGTGTCAAGTTAATCGTTACAGGTTTGCTATTTTATATGATGAAAATATTGTAGGCAATATATATCGCGATCATTTTATCTGATATGGACTTAATCATAAACAGGTATATATTAGACGTGAAATGGTTCAAACAGTTGACGAGTTATGTAGGATATGAGGGCTGGGATCACTATAACGTTGGTGAAAGTTCAAGCCATCCCGGACCAATTAATAATACACCTATTCTTCAAGGTAAAGCAAACATTTACATCATAGTCCCATAAACGCTGAAAAATAGTCTAGTTCTCAAATCCAAAATCTCAGACAAAGTAGATCCGCCTTTCACCTTTCACAAGAAAAACTAAGCAACATTAGGGATGTTGTAAACACGCTAGTGTGGTGATAACTATTTCGATCAAAAATATTTTATTAGATGCTGGACATGTATTCCTAGGCTCCATCTTCTTCAACTTGAACTACCGATTTCGAGGGTAGTTGACAAAGTTACTGGGATGACACATGTTTTAAACACGTTATTATTGAAATGTGGAATAGCTCATTAATTATACAGAATGCGTGATACACTACATGTTGATTTTTTCTTTAGTTGTGGCCGGTGATTGAAGTTCTAATATTCATATACCTATTCATTGGTTGATCATACATTGTTATTCTGTCACAATTTATAGGATCAGAGGTGTCGATGCACTACAACAAGTCAACCTGTACCCCACACTCTGTAATTAATCAGTTATTCTAGATTGTAGTAATAACGTATCTTTATTTAATGTCATGGGCTTTAACAAACTGCTCCATACTTTTGACGGGGTCATATGGATTAAGGTCAATTTGTACTGAGATTTTGACAATGGTAATGACTAGCGACACAGAATACTTGGAAACTAGCTTTTCTTGCATATTTTGAACAAACAATATTTCAATACCAATTTGCATAAATATTCAGTAACCTACGTCCAGTAGATACAAAATTACAATATTCTGAAAAAGTATACATAAGGCTTCATTTTGACTCTAAAAATGACGTCACATACCACAATTTGACGTCAAAACTTTTTACATGGGCTATACATTATTGATGTAGTCATTTTCTAACAGCATCATTTGTATTTGGTTGCAAAATTATATACTATATTATATGTCCTCTGTCCACAATATGGTTTTATCATCGGCTATTGCCAAAAATAAGAAAAAAAATAATTTCGAATCAATGTGACCATGGTAACGGTCGCTTGAGGGACTTTGAAACAAAAAGGACGTTTCTGCGCTGGAAAATATAGTGGCTATCAGTTTTTAACATTGGTTGTGTATTTAAAGAAGGTGACAAAAATGTGAGTTTTACGTTGTTTTCAATCAAGTATTGTCGAATAAAGTAACAAATGTCCGAACGCCCCTTTTCCCGCGACGCAGATCATTACTATTTCTAATAAAGATTCATTTTGATAAATTCATTCTTTCCTATAGCTATTCTTTGACAATTGCCTTTTATCTTCATCGTTGATACTCTCCCAAAATTAAAAATTCAATATGACCTCTTAACTGCGCATATTTATTGCAGAAGGTTCAAATAACTTAAGGGAACATCAAATAGATGACTTAGATTACGTTCTTGTACCAGAGGAGGGGTGGAACAAACTGCTGTCTTGGTATGGTATGCTTGACGGTCAGGTAGATGTATAACCTTGTTGTTATTATTGTATCATCACATTACATATCTTTCTATGATCTTCTCCGAAGAATGGTAACGAAGTATGAATATAATTCTTTAATGTAGACATAGACAATGAGTTTTGTACATGAACCCAAATATTTGATCATAAGACTGTCAACAGTGATTGTTTTTCATATATTATGTAATAATTCAACACAGATTACTTCACTCAGTGTGAATAAAGACAAATTGAATAACATTTATTTATATTTACTTCAATAATTGATTGAGCATACAGGCTGTAATATTGGGAATCTGTGCAGAGTCAGTTTCACGTAACAAACCGTTCAGATGTCTTATTCTGAGATGCGGTCGTGACCATCATTGGTCAATGTGATCACATTTACCATAAAAACATAGTATCTCGTTCAGTGCTTTGTTTTAAACAGTGCGAAAATGAACAATGAACATGTATATATTTCATATAAATAATGCCATTCTCGTTAACGTTTTTTTAAACTGCACCTTCCTGTTCATTTAGACAAGGTTGTAATTTGTGACAGTTGAATTGAGACACTTTTGAATTCAATACTTAGACAATTAATTTACTGACAAGTTGTGTCATAGGAAAATGTATGTATATGCATTTATACTTCAAATGCGAATCAAGTATTATTAGACGTGTTGTTTAAACTTTGCTTTACCAGAAACCCTTACCAAGACGAGTGATTATTGATGGTTTGTATACAAAGTCTCTGAAAGTTGAAGTGTACCAGTGGCATCTGAAGTTGTGTGAAGACTCTAACCAGGACATTCAAATTGTGAAGATTTGCAACAGGAGTGATACTATTGGTATGGGCAGCTCCCTTTGAACACTTATTGTGTAATTGTGACGAAGCTTGTACATAAACAATTACAATACTTAATAAACAGTCAACAAAAAATTAAAAGTTATATTGCGTATGATAGCTTAAACAATAATAAATCTAGCAGGATATTATGTAAAATGTGAATGAGTTTAATAAGTTTTGAAAGACGACTAAAGAAACGAACAGACAGTTTATGTATTGCATTTATTGTATTTTATTTTCATAAAAATATTCATTATTTAAAAGAACAACTTGAACAGATTATGCGTGTAGAATTCAACATAGCACCTGAAAAGGAAGTGAAGTTATGGATACGGATCAGGACCAACAAGTATGAACAGTTAAAGAAGAAAGACAATACTTTACAGGAAGCAGGGGTGTACCAAGGCAATGTGGTTGTGATTGAACAGAGAAACTCTGACGGCACATGGTCAAGAAAAGTACTTATTTTATTGAAATGTTACGTTCTGTATTTCTACTAAAGACACCCACCTCAAACAGGGGTAAGGGGTAGAGCACCGTTTTTCTGATCCAGATGTTGTAGATTCGAATCCATACAGTGGAAATTTCCGCAACCTACACAATCCCTTCTATCGACACGAGTATTTCTCAGAACTCCAGAAAGCACCCGTCAAGAGTAGCTTATATACGTTGCATGAGCTTGAGTAAACACGATGTAAAATAGATTAATTCAAACTAAACTACATGTATATATACACGTAAATGTAGATTCTTTTCCCCCATTTTCAAGTCCGTTTCGAATCAATAATAACGGAAAAAACCCAAAATTAAGGGTTGAAAAGAATAAAAGCGAGGAAACTGACAAAAGATAGTCAGAAAACGAAAAGTGCTTTTAAACTTAGTTTTGGATAGTTCGTTTAGAATAGACTGAGCATACATTGCTACTCTATTGATACTGGTCCAACACTTCAGTAAAATATAAAAATTCCTTTAAATCTTCATATGAAATTTCGGAGCGAGCAGTGTAAAACCAACAAGAAGTATCTTTAAAAAAGATACACGGCCGTAGTAGCCAATGTGTTCTTCAGTCATGTAATGTTTTATGTGTATTGCTTTCTGCCTTTTTTTATATTTTCCCCCTGACACAGTATTCACTAAAACTTGTCCCCCCCCCATTTTACATTGAATAGCTAATTTGAAGATAAAGTGTGCTTGTGTATTATGCATACCAACACATTGCATTCCACGGAGAGCAGTTAATTATCAATTAAATTTTGCATATTTACCTTAATTATGTGTTGACAAATGGAACCTTATTTTGTTCCAAGTTCTGTGAGAGTATAGAATAAACTTAGCAATTTTGGACTGAATAAAAATGTAAACAGACCAAAACACTTCAGACAGGAAAATTCTTTATAAAAGAAACCCTATCAGACACTACAAAATACTTCTTGGGAAAGAAAAACAGTTCATTTCAAAGACAATATCTGAAATAACTGGCTTGAACTCGTATGTCACCAGTACTGGATTTTTCTAGGGAGCGGACTCGAGAGTGATTTGAGTTCTTCAAACATTCTTCACAAGCGAGCTAAAATAAATTAGTATAAACTAAACTGACACCTATACAACTGATCAATGTGAGTAAACTAGTACTTTTTGTGTCAGCTGCTGAGATCGGCTATGCATGTATGTTTACATTCAATGATGCACGTTAAATTTAGAATGACACTGTATAACTGACAGGAAGATCTTGCTGCCTCCGTAGTGAATGTTGCCAGTTTAATATTATTGCCATAATTTTAACTGAATTGGGGTAGGGGTTATATGTCGCAATTCAGGATAATAGTACCGTCAGCCTGTTTGAAAATCGATCCAGTTTTACACTGAGTGTTGTTTCGTATTTCAGGAGAGACTGTCACTCGTTGAGAAGATGAACTATTTCTTAACTGGCAGATGACCTGGTTAAAGACAGCTAACCGACAAGATAACAGGATAATGAAACAGAACTTTATCCAAAATAATAGATACGAATGTGGAGATGGAGAATATATATGAAATGTTAATTGTAATGATGTGGTCCTGATAAAAGTAATGCGGCCGTGTAGAGTTCTCGCAACAAAAAAAAATAAGAAAAGCAAGAAATGCTCATCAAGTACGACATTCTTGTAGCAAGATGTTATATCACCGGCATGACAGTTATTTAGTGCTATTTTATATTCGCAAGCGATTAGAGGCTACTTACATTTTAGCGCAAACTGTAATAGCACCCGCTGTGGTTTTAGCGACTTCACCATAACGCAGATTGAAACACTCGTATAATATAAAATATATTCATTTATATATCATTATCTTGTATTATATTAAAGCCCTACTAATGAACTTTTGTCCATGTGTGAGATAGTTGAAAGTTTCTAAAGGATAGCATCTTTCCCAGAAACATGATTAAAGGTAAATATCTAAATTACTGTGTAAACGGGCATCACCAAATTAAAAAAAATATTTATTGTCTCAAGTACAATGTATTTTTATTTTTGCTCATTTGTTCGTGTTAATTTCGGCTTTTTGGATAGATTTTGACAGAGTAAAACATTTATTTACAAAGGTGAATTGTGTTATAAAATTTGCTATACGGACATTTACATTCAATAAAATGTTGATTTGTTCACAGGAAGAGTCATCTTTCCTTTCCGGTCCACAAACAAACTAGTACAACTTATTTGATTCATGAAAGAAAGCTAATAATGAAACCCACTTAATATTGCCAACCTTCAGTTGATCTTTGCCTCGCTAGATTTCTAGTAAAGTCATTTTGGGCGGCTATTAAGTATTATGTAACATTTTATAGCGTTTATACACGAAACAACACTATTTTATTATTTTCCAAAATATTTCAAACTGTGAGTTACCAAGGAATGGCTGACTTGACTAGATAAATTTTATGAGATTGTCCGTAGAAAACTTCTTATTGAATGAGATTGTCTATAAAAAGCTTTCTATTTTTTTACTGTCCATAGAAATCTTATGTTTTTGATTTTCCATTGAAACCTGTTAGTAACAATCGTTAATATTAACCATTGTGTCCGTCCCGTCTTAATGTATTGTTTTGTCTAAAAGTTCATATGTTTAGCTTTAGATTCGTTTATGTATCTAATGATTTATTGCGAGTAAAGCATAGCACATGAGGCGTGACTTACACGTTCTCCTCGGCATTTACGGTTGTATCAATGGAAGCTTAAGTGTAGAAACTGTTTATTGCACGTTGTTGATTTACAAAGATGTTACCTGTCAAATGTACACATCTGCACAACTGTTTCTGGTTTACAGTGCACAGAAGATGAAGGAACCTCATGCTTGCCATGATGTCGGACAAACACCCTCAAGAGACAATTACGCAGTACAAATAATTTAAATTAGATATTCCGATCATTGTTTAACTGTTTCATTTTTAGCTCTTGGTTTTAGTATGGTCTTTGTCCGTCGCACGTCGATCGTCCTCCACAATTGCTTCTAATGACTACTTCTCATAAACCACTTCATAAAATATCATCAAACTTACCAGCCCCCTAGCATGGAGCTCTCTTAAGCTTGTTAAAATGGTTTCAAAACCAAAATCCACAAGGTCTGGAGCTAAGATATTTGGTGTGTAATATTGTTTAGTAGACCTCTACCAAGTGAGTTTGGTCTTGACCAGTAGAGCATCCCTACTAATTTTGAGATCAAAGGGTCAAACCTCAGATCACTTGACCTACTAACCTACTTTTTTAAGATACAGCAATGAAATATGGATAGTTTTGCACGAACATTTCAACTTTGACCTTGGTTGGCCTTTATCTACTGACCAGTAGAGTAACCCTACTAATTTTGAGGTCACGTGATCAAACACCGGGCCACTTAATCTACTGACCTACTTTCTTGTTTTTTAAGCTTCATCAATGAAATTTGAAATATATGGATAGTTTTGCGCATGCAGATTTCAACTTCGACACTGACTGACCTTGACATTGACTTAGTGACTTACTTCCTTGTTTTTGAAATAACGGCAATGAAATTTGGACTATATTGATATTTATGCATGCAACTTTTAACTTTGACATTGACCTTCTGACCTACGTTCCTGTTTTTCAAGCTACAGAAATGAAATTTGAACCATATGCCATATGTACAGTTTTGAATGTATAGTTCAACTTTAACCTAGACTGACCTTGACCCTTTGGCCTAGTTTTTGTTTTCATGCTACATAGATGAAATTCGGACTATTTCTGCAGTTTTGCCAACTATTTTTCAAAATTCATATGACTGATCTTGATTATGACCTTTTGACCTACTTTATTGTTTTAAAGTGCCATGATACTAAAGTTAGCGATATAGGACCATAATGACCCTGTTTATAACATAGTATGATTTTGTATTTAAAACGTAGTTTACCATGGAAAGATAAATTTCTGTTTATGTAGTAACCAAAATATATAGTTTTGCTTCTTGTGTCCATTTATTACTTTACATGCTTTTTTCGCAAATACGTACTTATATCATTAAACCTGTTGTGATTATAACTGAATGGTTATATGAAGAAATCCAGGCAACTCCCTCACAGCGTTCATTCTTATTTAAAACTTTTATATGTACATTGTATATACCTGTGTTTAAATGCGTTTAGAATGCTTGATTTTGCGTAATGTATTCTTTAATCATATATTGTTGACGGCCGCAAGTGAGATGATGTTGTAATTGTTTATTGTGTAACCGTCGCTAAATAAAGTATATTGAATTGAATTAAATTGATTTGAATTGTTTACTATGTATCAGAACATTAATTTCTCATGTTTTTCAGTCATGTTGAAACTGAGTCATAATTTGCATTAAAGTATACGGATAAGTTGTTTTGTTTACAACTATATAATATTATACAACTCGACAGAGCCTTCGGAAGTTTGCTTGAAAGTGACCACAATGATTCTGAGAAATATATTTAGCTCTCATTCATATTCTTAGAAAAAGCGAATAGTACTAAAGTTTAAATAAAGACTTCTGTAACACTTTTATTTATTTTGAAAAAAGTGATAATATTTTGACAGTCCTAGTCAAAATTGATAAAACACCTATTTTATTAGGTTTATTTCACTTACTTAGTGAAATAACTCTGTATAAGATGTATCGGACATGTTTTTAAAGTATTCATCGTGTTTCAATCATCTTACCCTAACATAATTTATAATTGATATTACAATTATGCAACTTATATTAACTACTCTCGATGACAGATTTCTGTGATTCTGACCGATACTCGTGCCGTGGACGGCACACGAAACAGCAACTCCCGGGTAAGAGGTTCGATGCCCTATACACCTACACCACTGCACCTTCCGAAACACTATCTGTTGAAATCTAGGTCGTGAAAGGGTGTTTAACTCGAATTATAACAAAGTGGCCAAAAAGAGTTTTACTTTTTATTATAGAAACTCATACTTTCAAATTTGAATGAAATCTATTTAGTTCATTGGGGATAAATAATATGAGAGAAAACCTGTCAGTCAGTTACTATTTACAAATCGCTCTAGATAAGCATTGTAAGACTCTTTTTGACTAGCTGATATTTAGTATCTTTAGAAAACGACATTCTTTGTGACAAAACACTAGAGACAGAGACAGACAGACAGACAGACAGACAGACAGACAGACACAGACACAGACACAGACACACAGACACACAGACACACACACACACAGACATAGACAGAGAGAGCGAAAGAGACAGACAGAGACAGACAGACAGAGAGAGAGAGAGAGAGAGAGAGAGAGAGAGAGAGAGAGGACAAGAGCTTCAAAACTCAACATTGACCTTCAGTTGTGACGTTGACCTTGAGTCAGCGTGACAGGCTCATGGGTTCGGTACATGGTCTTGATCCGGTGAACATTTAATCTGAATTTCAACAAAATGTTTCAAGGGGTTAAGGAAATAAGGAGCAGACACGAATTTCAAGGCTCAAACCTTTGACCTTAAGTTGTGACCTTGACCTTGAGCCAGAGTGACAGGCTCATGGGTTCTGCACATCGTCTTGATGACTTAAATTTCACTAAAATCCTTCAGCGGATAGGAAATGTTAGACACAAACCTAAATGTCCTAAATAACACTCTACACGTAACAATTTTCATCCAACTTTCATAAAACTTTCTCAGAATATTGCTTGTATCATATACATGATCTCTACTATTTTGGGGAGTGTGGGTCAAAGGTCAAGGACACGGTGACTTCCTTAATATTTACCTTGACGACACTCTACAGGTCACAATTATAATTCAACTTTCATTAAACTTACTCAGAAGGTTGTATGCAACCTGTCGATGATCCCTATTAAAGTTAGTGTGCCAGAGGTCAAGGTCACAGTGACCCGAACTTTGAAACTCTTTTCCGTTCAATGTCTTGACTTGAGATCTTTATGACCCACTGTCTTCAAACTTCACAGGATGGTTGGTCTTACTAAGTAGATGACCCCTACTGCTTTGGGGGTCAGCTGGTCAAAGGTCAAGGTCACAGTGACCTCTGTTACCTTTCCCTTTATAACATTCTACAAGTTACAATTTTCATTTGTCTTTTATAAAATTTGCTCAAAAAGTTACATGCAACCTGTAGATGATCCCTATTGTTTTGGGGCCAGTGGATCAAAGGTGACCCGAACTTTGAAAATCATTTCAGCTCAATATATTGAGATCTAATTATCAACACCATTCTTGAAATTTCATAGGATGATTGGTCTCATAGATGATCTCTACTGTTTGTGGGGTCAGTGGGTCAAGAGAAAGGTAATAGTAGCCTATGTTAGCTTTTCTTTGATAACATTGCAATAGATTTTCACAAAACTTACTGAGAACAGTCCAGTCAGTCCAGTAGAGTGATACTGGCGCATTTGGGCCTCTTGTTGAAATATAAAACATGGACATAAGCTGTTTGCTTCATGGGATCATGGTTGTCAATTATTATTTTATGTAGAGGATAATAACCCTCGCGAGAAGTTTATTTCATTTGGCAAGAAAAACAAACACTGTTTGTCACAACGAATAGACTATCGTAAAAGAGGTAATAAAAGATTGTCAGTATTAATTGCAGCTTAAAATGAGTACCGATTAAATTATTATTTGTGCCCCCTCTTCGTTTTTACAAATTATATGAAAATGAAATGGAAGTGATCTTACTTTACGTTGTTTTATCTTTATGTATTGGGTACAAAAAACCATATCAATTTAAGCTATAAAAGCTATGGCAAATCGGCGGCATCGAACTTAACAAGACAAAATCTGTCGATCTTTTGTACATTGCAAATTTAAAAACTTGCGAATAAATGGAAAACGGAAACAAATCGCAAAAAAAGACATCAAAGCAATTTACAGTAATTCGATAGTGTGTTACAAGATTGGTCTTATCAGTACAGTATGTTTATTTAGTAATAGACCTGACCAGCGCACTCGCACTCGCACACGTAAATGTAAATGTACAACGCACAACTGCCAAATTCCAGGGGTGATCTCAAACGATTCTAGTATCATAGGAAATCTTGGTTACGTTCATTATTAAAAAGTCTTCATCATTATA